>CM024613.1:51936442-52218942 GCA_014182575.1 Eucalyptus decipiens | reverse complement strand
ATTAACAATACATACAAAATACTTTAGGGTAAACTTCCTAATGGACAACAAATTGCGGTGAAGAGACTATCTAAAAGCTCAAGACAGGGTGATGGAGAATTTAAGAATGAAATTTTAGTAGTTGCGAAGCTTCAACATAGAAACCTTGTACGACTGCTTGGATTTTGCTTGGAGGGAGATGAAAAGCTACTTGCCTATGAGTTTGTGCCAAATAAAAGCCTTGATTACTTCTTATTTGGTATGTAGTAGTCTAACCTTCTTTTGTGCACCTTGTATAACCTGAAATTAAGAGTTTTTTTTGTTCTTCCAACCGATTATAGTATTGCTTTAAGCTACATTAGATGAATGAGAATAAATATATTTTGGTATCGTATGATTAACTTTGCCTTGAGTTTTTTAATAGGTTCCTCATGCTAGCACATTAATGAATTTTGGGTACAACAATGCAGATCCCCAAAAAAGGAGACAATTGAATTGGCCATTACGTTATAAAATAGTATCAGGGATTGCTCGAGGAATGCTCTATATACACGAAGATTCTCGTCTCCAGATTATTCATCGGGACCTAAAATGTAGCAATATCTTGTTAGACAATGAAATGAACCCGAAGATTTCGGATTTTGGCATGGCAATGATTTTTGGAGTCGATCAAACTCAGGCTAGCACAAATAAAATCGTGGGGACTTTGCAAGTCTTAGTTTTTGAATAGATGACTTTGTAATTAAATGCAGGACTTGCTCATTTGATCTATTTACAAATGCTCATTGATTTGCATATGAATTTGCAAGGAAGAATTACCAAAAAAGTCATGAACCTATTGCAATCGTGCCAATTCAATCCTAAAGTTTTTTTTTTTTTGCCAATTTAGTTCTAAACCTTTTATAATTGTGACAATTCAGTTCATCCGCCAAAATTGGTCGGCCAACATTGACGTGGATACTGCGGGGGACAAAGCCGGCTAGCTTATGCTGATGTGGCAATTTTTTAATATATCTTTTATTTTTTTTCAAATTTTAAATATTTTTTTATAATTTTTAATTCTTTTTTTTTTTCTCACCTTCTCCTTCCTTTGGCCAGCCGGCGAGGCTCCACTAGATCCGCGAGCTCGGCCCTCACCAAGGCTGGGTGAGGCCGAGCCTCGCTAGATCCGACAGGGTCTTGCCTAGCCAAGGCGAGGGTCAACCTCGCTAGTAGCCGATGAGCTGATCTCGCGGCCCTTGCCTCTAGCTAGTGCTGGTTGACTAAAGGAAGGAAAAGGTGAGAAAAAAAGAATTAAAAAAATTAAAATATATATTTAAAAATTCGAAAAACAAAATAAAAATTGCCACATCGCGTTCGTCGGTCGACTGTCCCTCGCCACGGCATCCACATCAAGACCGGCCAGCCAATTTTGGCTGGATGAACTAAATTGGTACAATTATAAAAGTTTTAGGACTAAATTGACCAAAAAAAAAAGTTTAGGATTGAATTGGCATAATTGTAATAGGTTTAGGACTTTTTTTGGTAATTCTCCCAAATTTGCAATTTACATATGGCTAATGTTCGAATTTGCAGTGGATACATGTCTCCAGAATATGCAATGCATGGAGAGTTCTCAGTGAAATCCGATGTTTATAGTTTTGGCATACTATTCTAGAGATCATTTGCGGCAAGAAAAATAACTTCTACCACCAACTGGATGGGGGTGAATATCTTGCTAGTTTTGTAAGTTTCACCATGCTACCGCGACAAATTTTTACATTGCATTTTCTGTAATTTTTGCCAAGTGAAATTGAAATTCCTGCAAAACTTAGTCCTTTAGCCTATAGAAACACTTGTGACTATTATCCTGTTCCTTGGTCATATATGGTTTTTTTTTCTTTGCAAGATGCAGATGTCTTGCATGATGAGTAATCATATCACGATTCCGTGGTTATTTTTTGGAATTATTCTTGCAAGTGTGGAAGCAATGGAGAGACGGCCAGCCCATGGAAGTGTTGGATCCAGCTATCATGGATTCATATTCAAGAGATGAGGTACTTCGATGCCTGCACATTTGCTTATGTCAGAAGACCAAGGAGAGTATCGAGACAAAGAAGCTTTTCTGTATATTCAGTATATTTTGTGTTCTGTACAATCTGTATTTAATTACAGTGCAAGGAATTAATAAAGGAAAGCAAGAAATTGATAAAGGAAAAAAGATATTCCTCTATCTTTCTAATCCTAAATTAAACATAATTTCCTATCTATCGATAATTGAGTATGATCTCAGGAATCATATCTTCCAACACTCCCCCTCAAGCTGGTGGCTTGTAGATGTCCAAGACACCAAGCTTGCTTAGAAGATATGCATGTTGTCTTTGATAGAGTGGCTTAGTAAATACGTCTGCTGGTTGCTCAAGTCCCGATGCCCTTTGTTTCGATCACTCCTTCTTGGATTTTCTCTCGAGTAAAATGACAATCAACTTCTATGTGTTTTGTCCTCTCATGCAATACGGATTAGCTGCGAGTTTGAGTCCGAGTCATTGTCACAAAAGAGTGTAGTTGGTCCTTCGACTCGTGCTCCGAGGTCTTGAAGTAAATACCTTAGCCAAACTATTTCACAGACAGTCTTGGCCATGGATCTATACTCTGCTTCGGCTGAAGATAGAGATACAGTAGATTGCTTCTTCGTCTTCCATGAGAGTAATGATTCCCCAAATTTGATGCAGAATCCAGTAATAGATCTCCTACTCATGGGGCATGTGGCATAATCTGCATCGCAATAAGCCGTCATCTTCATGTTGCATTTCCGAGAAAGGAGTATCCCCAACCTTGGACATGTCTTCAAATATCTCACAATTTTCAAGGCTGCATTCATGTGAGATTGCTTCGAACTATGCATAAACCGGGCCGAGGGTCCGCTTTGCATAGCAAATATCTGGTCTAGTCATAGTGAGATATATGAGTTTCCCTACCAGTCTCTGGTACCCCGATGGATCTTTTAACAATGGATCATCAGAAGAGGAAGATGTGCCAGTATCATATTCGACAGATGTCAATTTGGCATTTTGTTCAATGGGAATAATGGTTGGTCTACAACCTGATAATCCTGTTTCTGATATGATTTCCATTATGAATTTCCTCTGACTGAGAGAGATTCCCTGATCTGAACGAGCTATCTCAATTCCAAGAAAATACTTAGGTGGCCCTAAATCTTTGATATGAAAGGTGGAATGCAGATACTCTTTAAGCTTCTTTATAGCAAAATTATCATTTCCCATGATAAGTATGTCATCAACATAAATCATCAGGTAAATAGATGACATACCTTTTGTCCAGGTGAATAGGGCATAATCATACTTGGACTGTTTGAATCCAGCCGCCATAAGAGCATTGGTGAACTTGGCATACCATTGTCTAGAGGCTTGCTTCAATCCATAAAGAGATTTACGGAGACGACATACCTTAGACTCCCCCTGTCTCCGTAATCCTGGTAGAAGATCCATGTAGATTTCTTCATCCAGATCTCCATGTAAAAAGGCGTTATGCACATCCATTTGGTGCAGTGACCAGTCACGAAAAGCAGCAACGGATAGAAAGGATCGAACAGTGACATCCTTTGCAACAGGTGAAAAGGTTTCGTGATAGTCAAAACCTTCTCGTTGAGTGAAGCCTTTGGCCACCAACCTAGCCTTATATCGCTCCATAGAACCATCTACCCTGTATTTGATCTTGTAAACCCATTTACAGCCTATGGGTTTGTGATGAGTAGGCAATGCTACAATATCCCAGGTATGATTTTTGTTCAAGGCATGTAGCTCGGCCTCCATGGCCTTTTGCCAACGGGGATCATCTTTGGCCTCATTATAATTAGACGGCTCTCTTTCTTCAGAAATGCGGCTCATGCAACATAAATGTTCTAGTGATAGCCTATCAAATGAGAGGTAAGACGATATGGGATAGCGAGTACCTGACAACTTCGAGGAACCACAAATGTAATCCCTTGTCCAAGCTGGTGGATGAGCTGCTCGTTTAGAACGCCATAGAGGTTCTTGTGATATTAAAGAATCTTCTGTAGCAGGGCTTGGTTCTGGGAGTTCATTTAACTGTGTTGATTCTTCGACATGGGACTCTTCAGTTGAGTGATTTGTAGATGTCTCAACAGGTAATGCAGATGATCCACCAGTTGGTCTTGGTAGAGGAGTAGCAATAAATGTGTCGCCCGAAATCACATCTTCTTCTAATAGGAAAGTTGAATTCCTTGTCTTTTCATCTTTGAGTGAAGAATTAAGAGCTCGGAAAGGAAAAATATTCTCATGAAAGACAACATCTCTACTGATAAAGAATTCCCCTGTGGATGGTTGTTGGAGAAATCACTTTAGAAGATTTTGAAGCTGACAAAACGTTTCCATCAGTCTAGTATGAATATTTGCGTCCGAAGACTTTTACGTCCACCGGACTCGTACTCAAGACTCAAGATTCAAGACTCAAGACTTAAGACTCAAAATTATTCTCATTGACAAAGTCTATCGATCCAGTGTCGAAGGAAATCCAAATCGAGGATTATGATTAAGGATTTCATCTTGTTCTCTGGAGAAGATCCTTTGGCTGGATAAATACAGTTGGATTCTTTGATTCGTATCTAGATCAATTGAAGATCCGATAATCGATGAAGTATTCTTGGAAGGTTCTATTCTTGGAAACCAAGATCCTGATTGTATGGGCGAACAGGATTGATTGGGCTATCGTCAGATTCCTTTTATAGCTCGAATGATCTCCTTGATTGTTTCCGTCCAACGGGTAGATTGGAGGAATTCCTTTGGTAAGTGCCAACGGGTATGATGGCATAAAGGAGTATAAAAAGGAAGACGTTCAAGATGTTCTAGGAGTGTGATCGATAGAGAAATTCCAGTCGAAACATCCCGATTATTAGTCGATTCGATCTGAGCGAAATTGTAAACACGAGAGAGTGTCTATACTTGGTGATACCTTGAGTGAGTGTGGTAGTTCATCTACACCCAGAAATCAAGGAAGATCAATCGTAACATCTCTTTGTTCATAGTGAAATCCAGCCGATTGGCTGTCAGTGCAGAAGAGTGGACGTAGGCTTGAATCAAGCCGAACCACTATAAACCGCGTGTTTAATTCTCTCTTTCATTTACTGAGTCTTGCGATTAATTTTTATTTGTTGCAATTACTTATCTGTCTAAGAATTGTGCGTCTATCAAAGAAAAATCGATTGTATACCTATTCACCCCCCTCTAGGTACTAGCACTAGCTATATCAATTGGTATCAGAGCCTGTGTTCTTACTTTATTTGAAGTGTTTTACTTCAGAGTAAAAGATCCATGGCTAGTATGCGGGGCACCGGGGCGATGGAAGGGCAAAGCAATACCAGACCTCCCTACTTTGATGGAAAGGACTACAACATCTGGAAGAACAAGATGAAAGCCTTTCTGCGATCAAAGGATCCTCTGGAATGGGATGTTGTGGAAAAAGGGATCACTCCTATTGCTGCATCAGTTTCTGAAAGAGGAAAAGAAACAATTGAGACCGGTGGAATGACTGAGGAAGAAATCAATAAGAGACAAGCACTCGATGCAAAAGCAATTTACTCTTTATATTGTGCTTTGTCACCAACTGAATATAACAGAATATCTTCTTGTGTTACAGCAAAAGAAGTATGGGACAGATTACACATCACCTATGAAGGAACAGATCAGTGAAGGAGACCGAGAATCAACATTCTCCTTGGTCAATATGAATCCTTCAAAATGAAACCAGGAGAACCTATAACCGACATGTTTAGTCGTTTACGAGATATTGTCAATGGTCTTGAGAACCAAGGACAAAAGATCTACGATCCCATGAAAGTGAACAAGCTACTGCGAGGACTTTCTAAGGATTGGAATCATATAAAGACTTCAATAAGAGAGACGCAGAGAATTATGCCACTATATGTTGATGAGCTGATTGGAACTCTTCAGTCTTATGAAGTGGAACGAATCAATGAAGACGAAGATCCAAGAGGTAAGAAATCCATTGCATTAAAATCAAATGATGATTCTGATGTTGCAGATTCTGAAGATGATCTGGACGATGAGGAGCTAGCTCTTATGATAAGAAGATTCAGAAAACTGAATAGAAAAGGAAAAAGGTTCAACTCCAAGAAACAAAATTTTCAAAGACAGCAATCCAAGTCTGTTGATGATGAGGAAACGAACAAAGATGTAGTTTGTTTCGAATGCAAGAAAAAGGGACACATCGGACCCAACTTGTCCTCTTCGAAGAAGAAGAAAGGAAAAACTGAAAAGTTTCGAAAAGCACTCAAAGCCGAAACTTGGAGTGATGCGAGTGTGAAGAAAGTGAGGATGAATATGCCAATCTGTGTCGATGGCACAATCGGACTCGGACTCGGTCTGGATCGACTCGGAAAGTGAATTTGAGGTAAGTGATTTTAAAATTCTGTCAAAGTTTCTAAATATATTGATGAATTGTGTTTTAATCTTAAGACTTCTCTCAAAAGAGTTTCCGAACTAAAAAGGCAAAACTTAGCTTTAAAACAAAAAGAAAGCATTTTAGAAGATAAAATCAAAAGTTTAGATTTAAATGTTTCCACTCTTAAAGGAAAAGAAGATAATCTCTTAAAAGAAAATACTTTTCTAAAAACTGACTTATCAAATATTTCAAGGAAGTTTTCTATAGGATCTGAAAAACTTGAAAAAGTTCTTTTCTGTTCAAAGACCTTACTTCAATAAGTCCGGTCTAGGTATGACAGCCGAAACTATTCCCTTGATTGATTTTCCTAAAGTAAAGAAAGAATTAAGAAGAGACCATCTAAAGAGGCTTACAAAAATCATTTCAAGAAAGTTTTTGTAAAATCTGTAGGTCGAAATGCTCTAAGATGTTCAAAGTGTAACGGTAAAGGATCACTTTGAAAAAGAGTGTCCTATGATTTGGAAGCCTGTTAAGAAAGCATGGCCTTATAATGATTATTCTGCTAACACCAAAGGACCCAAGAAAATTTGGGTACCAAAGAAAGTTTGAGACTCTCTTTTGAATGCAGGTCTCCGTCAAGAAAAAGGTAAAATGGTATCTTGACAGCGGATGTTCAAGACACATGACGGGAGACTCAAAGCGCTTCATAAAGCTTATTCAAGTTAACGGAGGAAAAGTATCATTTGGAGGAAACAGCAAAGGAAATATTGTGGGATTTGGAACTGTCAAAATTGGAAATCTCACAATAAACAATGTTTCTCTAGTAGATGGACTCAACTACAATCTTCTCAAAGATCGATCAACTATGTGATCTTTGGATTCAAGATTTTCTTCCAAGAAGGAACATGTTCTGGAATCAGCAAAGACTCTATTCAATCTTTCAAAGGTCGAAGACATGGAAATATCTACCTCTTAGATGTAAAACCAAATGAATCGCACTGTTTAATCTCAATTCAAGACGAAACAAGCTTATGGCACAAAAAGCTTGGTCATGTCAACATGAAGCAATTGGCCAAAATCTCATCAAAACAGCTTGTTCGTGGGCTACCAAAATTACCATATCAAAAGACAAATCCATGCACTCCATGCATTCGGGAAAACAGGTAAGAAATTCATTCAAACCAATAAATCATGTTTCTACTAATCATGTACTGCGATTCTGCATATGGATCTCTTCGGACCAACCTTGAGAACCGAGTATTGGAGGTAAAAAATATTGTCTAGTAATTGTAGACGATTACTCCCGTTTTACTTGGGTATATTTTCTTGCAAGTAAGTCGAGACATTCATGTATTTTGAAAAATTTCTAAACAGATTCAAAATGAAATTGGATGTGTTATATCAAGTATAAGAACTGATCATGGAAGTGAATTTGAAAATCAAAATTTTACAAAGTTTTGTGATGACTCTGGAATTAAACATGTATTCTCCTCTCCATATACTCCTCAGCAAAATGGAGTTGTGGAAAGGAAGAATAGATCTCTTCAAGAAATGGCTAGAACTTTGTTAATAGAAAGTAAAATTTCTTCACGATTTTGGGCTGAAATTTGTTTCAACAAAGCATGCTAAATAATCAATAGAGTCTTTCTTAGACCAATTCTGGAGAAAACCCCTTATGAATTATTCAAAGGAAAGAAGCCTATTGTTTCATACTTTCATGTGTTTGGATGCAAATGTTTTATATTGAAAAATGCAAAAGATCATGTTGGTAAGTTTGAAGAAAGATCAGATGAAGGCATCTTCCTTGGATATTCTTCATCAAGCAAAGCCTACAGAGTCTATAATAAGAAGAGCCAGTCTGTGGAGGAGTCAATGAATGTCAAATTCCAAGACTCTACGCAAGATGAATCCAGTCAGACTCAGCATGAAGAGTCTGAACCTGCTCCAGACCCTCAAAAGATAACAACTCAAGAAGCCTCTCAGACTCTTGAAGATCAGCATCAAGTTACTCGTGAAGACTCAGATAAAGAAAGAGATCTTCAACCAGTCAAGTCGACCAGCAACTGGAAGCATAAATCCAGTCATCCTAAAGATCTCATTATCGGAGAAATCAATGAAGGAATTCGCACCAGATCCAAAAGGCGTGAAGAATCTAGTGCTGTAGCTCTTATTTCTGAAATTGAACCAAAAAGCGTAGAAGAAGCTCTATCTGATGAAAGCTGGATTGAAGCCATGCAGGAAGAGCTCAGACAGTTTAGCATTAATGACGTGGGATCTGTCATCTAAACCAAAAGGTAAAAGCGTTATTGGAACCAAATGGGTGTTCGAAACAAGATGAATGAAAAGGAAAAGTCGTACGAAACAAAGCAAGACTCGTGGCAAAAAGGATATAAGCAAGAAGAAGGAATAGACTATGATGAGACTTACGCTCCTGTGGCAAGGTTAGAAGCTATTCGTCTATTGCTTGCATTTGCTTGCTATAAAAATTTCAGGTTATTCCAAATGGACGTCAAAAGCGCTTTCCTAAATGGATTTATCCATAAGGAAGTTTACGTGGAACAACCTCCGGGGTTTGAAGACCCAAAGAAGCCAGACTCGTCTTTAGGCGAAAAGGCTCGTATGGTCTAAAGCAGGCACCTCGAGCTTGGTACGACAGACTAAGTAAATTCTTATTAAAGAATGGTTTTGCCAAAGGTAAAGTTGATACAACTTTATTTATTAAAAAGGAAAACAAAAGCTTTTTACTTGTTCAAATATATGTTGATGATATCATATTTGGATCCCCTAATGAAAGTCTCAGTGCAAGAAATTTTCAAAGTCTATGCGGGATGAATTTGAAATGAGTATGATGGGAGAATTAACATTCTTTCTTGGTCTTCAAGTCAAGCAATTGAAGGAAGGGACTTTCATTTGTCAAGAAAAATATGCTAATGATCTTGTCAAAAGGTTTGGATTTGAAAATTGCAAAAAGACGATATACCAATGTCAAGTTCGTTGAAAATAGACAAAGATGAAGAAGGGAAGAAAGTTGATCAAAAGCTGTACGAAGCATCATCGGTTCACTTCTTTATCTTACCGCTTTAGACGACATTTTGTTGAGTGTTTGTATCGTGCTAGGTTTCAATCGGATCCTAGAGAATCTCATCTCAAGGCTGCAAAACGTGTTATTAAATACGTTGCCTCGTCTTCAAGCATCGGTCTATGGTATCCTAAGGAGGAGATTTCAATCTTTCGGGATATTCGACGCCGATCTGGCCGGTTGCGAGTCGATAGAAAGAGTACTTGAGAACCCGCGCTGCTTGGAAGCGAAACGGTGTCCTGGTTTTCAAGGAAACGAGCACCGTAGCTCTCTCTACAAATGGCGAGTATGTAGCTCTTGGAAGCGCTGTTCGCAAATTCTATGGATAAAACAACAGCTACAAGACTTTGGGATTGAAGACTCATGCACGTAAATCGAGATGTGACAACACCAGCGCCATCAATCTCACCAAAAATCCAATCCTTCATTCAAGAGCAAAGCATATAGAGATTCGACATCATTTCATTAGAGATCATATTCAAAATGGAGAAATCTCTATTCAATTTGTTGATTCGAAAAGTCAACTAGCGGATATATTCACAAAGCCGTTGGAGAAAAATCAATTCGATTTTATCCGTACAAGTCTCAACATTTTGAAGCTTGAAGAAATTAAAGTCTGAAGAATCTACATCAATCAGACTCTATCATTCAAACTCTATACTTCAGACTCTGAATTCTCAGACTCAGACCTTCATTGTATAAACTGTAAGTTATTTCGTAATCTCGAAAAGGTACGATCACTTATTCAGTTATATTTGATTGATACAATCTTTAACATGCCTTTTCAAAAGGGGATAATCTCTTTTAAAAATGGCAGTTATTATTAAAGAAAGACGACTGTTCATTTTTTTCGTATAGATTGATCATTCCTTCTCAAAACTGAGTTATATATATACAGTTTTCACCTTTTACTCGATTTACAAAACCCTAAAAGGCACTCTTCTCTCAACCCTATTTTCTACTTCGTATTCACTCTCGAGAAAGTTGTCATTTTTCCTTGGGAAAGCGAGTGAAGGAATCTTCCATTGACAAGAAAAGATGTCTTCTTCGAGAAAGTCGTCAAGGATTGCAAGCAGGGGTCCACAGAGAATGAAGGAGGGACCTACGCACTTCGATCTCACCGAGGAAGATGATTTGTCGGGACAGCATCAAAGTCCTGTTCCCTCTCCACCTCATCATTCACCATCTACCCCACGAGATGCAGGTCACCATCAGGAGGAAGTCATTCTAGAGGACGTTGAACCAGTAAGAGCACAAAAACCTTCTTTTATTTACATGCTCTATCGTGCGTTGAAGGCTTCTGGTTCTCCTCTCGAATTACATCGACAGTTTCCTTAAAGATAAGAATTATGGGAACGAGTACAGATTTTTGAAGCGAATGGAGGAATTGGGAGTTGCTCCCAAAGGAAAGGTGAAGAGGCACTTGCGAACATTCCAAGTGATCATCGTGTTTCAGGACAGATTCCCAATGAAGGGAATGAAGATGATAAAATGTTTAGTGATTTTCAACCGAAAATGGGTATTGCTGCAAAGGTGAAGGGAAAGAAGATGGAGTTGTTTAAATCGAAGGAACAGGAGAACCTGTTCTTCAGACTGTTAAAGCGAGGGGTAATAAATCCCAGAAGTGTTGATTTTGATTTCCTGGATGCTATCAATTTGAATTTACGGGAAAAGTTTGAACTGCTTCAACTTGAACAGTTTTGCACCGATTCAACAGATGGTTATGCACACTTGACTGCATACTTCTATTCAAATCTTAGTTTTCTAGATGCGAATAGAATATCATTCAGTGTTCGAGATCAGGATTATGTGATAGATGTGGACATGCTGGCGGATATAATTGGTGTTGAACGAGGACGTTATCAACCAATTAAAGTTTCGATTGCTCGTGCTACTCGGAACTTGTGAAAACAGAGATACTGAGAGGCTAAAATTTCTTACTCAAGGATGAGTGCCATCAATATTGTGCTGCACAAAATTGTGATCAATTGCATCAGGCCAAAGTCTACATCAAAGACTCGATGTATCCAACTCGGAAGCAAAATTGATGTTTGCAATCAACTCAGGGAAGAAGTTCTCTCTGCCTCATACTATTCTCTTCCATATGTACAGAGCAATGTCGAAGAACAAGGGACAATTGCCTTATCCAAATCTTGTAACAAAGATCTTCAGACACATGAATATTGAACTACCACACACTCTCTTTGTTCGACCGTGTGATAAAATGGTGGTAGGTTTGAATATGTTGACGAAGATGCGTCTGAAAGAGCTTAGCAAGGAAATGGCAAAGTTCAAAGTCAAAACTCCACTCTCTACTGCATCAAAGAGAAAAGGGAAGGAGCCCATTAGTGCTCCATCCAAAAAGAAGATCTCTCATCTTGGAGGATGAAGAAGAAGAGGAAGATCTTTCTATTCCCGCTTTGGTTAGGACTAGACGTTCGTATCTCAATCAACGGAACTTCGGTCGAAGCAAAGAGAAGAAGAAATTCAGCAAGAACAGGAGATAGAAGAAGAAGAAGAAGAAGCGCAGAAAGAGAAGGAGATAGAAGCTGAAGAAGAAGAGGAAGAAGAGCAAGAAAAGTCTGCTGCAGAATCTGGAGAGAAAGAATCTGAAGAGCATGATTATCACTCCCATCTTGGTGTCTTAGAAACAGGGGGAGTTGGCCAGCATGATGTCTTAGAGACGGGGAGTTGGGGAGAATGAAAAATCCTCACCTCATGCAGTCCTTAAGAGTTTCAGGCTTCTCAATTGCTCGAAGAACAACAAGATACATCCTCGAATCTGCAAGGTTATACTTTGAAGCACCATCGTCCGCATTCACTCCATCTGAAAAAGTCAATGTTAGTACGCGAGACAGAAAATTCAGCAGATTTTCATCGTATTCTTGATATTCTTCGGAAATGCGGGGCCAAATCTATGCTCGGACTACGAGATTCAAGCTATCAAGAATGCTGGGCAAGCATCTTGATTACCCGGAAGACAGAATGAAAGACCTCGCTCTACAAATTCAAGCCAATGCCAAAGGAGAGGAGGTAGCTCAGTTAAGGGAAGACTTGAAGAGGCTAGAAGGCTTAGTCCAGTCCATGGGAGATATCCAGATCGTCCGCATTCCCAAGCAGACATGACTCTTTTCTCACTTTTTTTTACTGATGACAAAAAGGGGGAGAAGAAATTTGAACTAACAAACCATTTTTAACTTGATTTAAATTTGCTTTATGGTTGTGAATTGTTAAGTTCTTGAGTATATGGATATGGACTGAATTTTGTTTGCTGTGGATTGTGATACAATGCTTGACTGTTGACATTATATCGAGTATGTTTTATGGTAATACTCATGAAAGACTAACCAATTTTCTGTGGATGCAGAGTCTGGTTGTTTTATTAATCTTTATGAGATAGCCATATTGCTTGAGAAATGTTTTTGCAGGTCAAGGTTGTTCAAATCTGAGGAAAGTTTTGTCATCATCAAAAAGGGGAGATTGTTGGAGAAATCACTCTAGAAGATTTTGAAGCTGACAAAACGTTTCCATCAGTCTAGTCTGAATATTTGCGTCTGAAGACTTTCTGTCCACCAGACTCAGTACTCAAGACTCAAGATTCAAGACTCAAGACTTAAGACTCAAAATTATTCTCATTGACAGTCTATCTGATCCAGTGTCGAAGGAAATCCAAATCTGAGGATTATGATTAAGGATTTCATCTTGTTCTCTGGAGAAGATCCTTTGGCTGGATAAATACAACGGATTCTTTGATTCGTATCTAGATCAATTGAAGATCCGATAATCGATGAAGTATTCTTGGAAGGTTCTATTCTTGGAAACCAAGATCCTGATTGTATGGGCGAACAGGATTGATTGGGCTATCGTCAGATTCCTTTTATAGCTCGAATGATCTCCTTGATTGTTTCCGTCCAACGGGTAGATTGGAGGAATTCCTTTGGTAAGTGCCAACGGGTATGATGGCATAAAGGAGTATAAAAGGAAGACGTTCAAGATGTTCTAGGAGTGTGATCGATAAAGAAATTCCAGTCCGAAACATCCCGATTATTAGTCGATTCGCCTCGAGCGAAATTGTAAACACAGAGAGTGTCTATACTTGGTGATACCTTGAGTGAGTGTGGTAGTTCATCTACACCCAGAAATCAAGGAAGATCAATGCTGTAACATCTCTTTGTTCATAGTGAAATCCAGCCGATTGGCTGTCGGTGCGAAAGAGTGGACGTAGGCTTGAATCAAGCCGAACCACTATAAACCGCGTGTTTAATTCTCTCTTTCATTTACGAGTCTTGCGATTAATTTTTATTTGTTGCAATTACTTATCTGTCTAAGAATTGTGCGTCTATCAAAGAAAAATCGATTGTATACCTATTCACCCCCCTCTAGGTACTAGCACTAGCTATATCAATGGTGCATAAATCCGATACCCCTTTTTTAAGGTGGGATATCCCATGAATACGCATTCACTGGCACGTGGTGCCATCTTATCCTTGTGTTCGACTGTAGTGGCATAACATAAACATCCAAAAACCCTAAGATGGCTCAAATTCGGTTTCTTGCCATATAACATTTCAAATGGTGTTTTTCCATTCAGAATCCGTGATGGCATTCGATTAATCAAATATGCTGCAGTAATCACACAATCTCCCCAAAATTTTTTAGGAATAGACGCTTGAAACTTGAGGGCACGTGCTACTTCCAAGAGGTGACGATGTTTCCTTTCAACAACACCATTTTGCTGTGGTGTATAAGTGCAAGAGCTCTCATGCAAGATTCCATTTAGTGAAAATAAGGAAGCACACTCACCATTGAAAAACTCTCTTCCATTATCAGTTCTAATGCGACGGACTGTCCTCCCAAATTGAGTTTTGGATAAGCTAAGAAAAGTTCTCAGGTGAGAAAAAAACCTGATTCTTGGACTGCATGAGGAATATCCATGTCGCACGAGAGAAATCATCAACAATTGTGAGGAAAAATCGTGACCCATCATGATGCTCTGTATGATAGGGCCCCCAAACATCTCGCATGGATTAGTGAAAAACACTATCTGTTCGGGAATTACTATTTGCGAAAGGAGCACGTGTTTGTTTTGCCAAAGGGCGAGATAGGACGGTGGGGACAAGGGAATGAGGCACTATGTCCCAATCTTTTATGATAAAGAGAATTTTTGTCATTGATAACATAGTTACACAATGATTTATTGAATTCAACAGAGACGATAATTTAAAACTCGCTGAGGAAATTTATCCGTAAATAGAGTCCTTGATAAGCTTTACCCAAGCCCATCATTTTGCCGCCGAAAGGGCTTGAAAGAAACAATTATCTGGAGTGAATAGAACATGACATGAATTTTCCTCAGAAGCTCGATTAACTGATATGAGGTTGAATTGGAAGTCAGGTACATAAAGCACATTTTGAAGTGTGATTAGGGGACTAAGAGTCACAATGCCAGTCATGACAACTTGTGTGGAGTTTCCATTTGGAAGCTGTACTGATATAGGGAAAGATAATTTCTTGATCTTTGAAAAAAATCCCTTATCACAGGCTATGTGATCACTGGCACCTGAATCTATAATCCATGCAGTCTTTGAGATTGAATTCAAGCAATAAGATGTACCAGTGAAACTCCCGGCTTTATCTGATGCATCTAGCCTTTTCAAAGCCTCCATCAACTCCTGATACTGCTCATGTGAAATTGATTTCTCTGTTGGCTGACCCAGTACCTGAAAAACCTGTGAAGATTTCCCTTTTTCTTTTTCTCCAGGTCTCCCATGTAATTTCCAACAATTCTCAATTGTATGGTGCAGACGTTTGCAAAATTCACAGTAAAATTTACATTTTCCTTTTTGGCTGTTTTTGGCAATTGAAGGAAATTTGCTGTTGGGCTGAAAAATTTGGGCCGAAGTAGGCCCATATAATTCTGAGTCAGTGGGCTGAAAAACTCGCGGCCCACTAACTTCTCGCTGCTGGGCCCTTCCTCGCGGCCCGTCTGCTCCAGCGAATCGGTTCCGTGGGCCTGCCGAGAATGGCCCAGCTGCCGAATAATAGGGACCGTCAGATTGGTCCCCCAGATCAAGGCCGTCAATCTGTTCTCCAAGGTTAGGGTTAGGGTTACGGAACCCCCCATTCGCCCCTTTTCGATCTGTGATTCCAGTGTTTCGCTGTTGGGGGCGAAAATGGCCTCTGGCGGCGGCCAAAGCCATCGCCTCGCTTCCTCTTCCGTAGGCCGCCGTCTTCTGTTGGCTTTCTTCCTAGACGGCGAGTTGGTAGATCCGGCCAAGATTTGGCATGGGTTCCATCGTCAAAATCTGGGACCGAAACGAAAGGTACGTCTCGTTCAAGATTAGGAGAAACCTAATCGCTTTCTCTCTCTCGCGCATGGTCTTGTACTGTCGCAGAATGGGTTCGGGCCAGTCGAACTTCTCTTCGGCCGACTCCAATTCGTTCCACAGTGCTGACAGTTTATTGTAGACCGTCGCGATACCCATATTTCCCTGTTTCAGATCTGAAATCTGCTGTGTTATAGAGAAAATTTTGATCTGATCTAGTTTCCCATACCTTTCTTTAATATTGTCCCACATCTCTTTCGCATCTTCCATCGGGGGGAGTCCCCCTGCGACTTCGGATGTGATACAGTTTCCGATCCAGGTTCTGATGAGTTGGTTGCATTTTCTCCAAAAACGGGCCATTCGCTCATCGGTTGGGACCGGAATGGTTCCGTCGAGAAACCCTTCCTTATCTTTTGTTACCAGGGCACGCCGGAGCTCCCACGACCAGTTCGAATAGTTATCCGGGCTCGTCGGCTTGCGACCGATGAGCTTGAGCTCTGGTCCGTCGGCGTTCGATGTGTAGAGAGGATCGCCGGGCTTTGGTCATCCTCCGGCAGCAAAGATCTGGTAAGGAAAAAAACCAGGTGAAAAAGTCGGGTAGGTATTCGCCCCTACATTCTGTTGACACATATTTTAAAATTTAATTTATTTTTTAGAAAATAATAATATAGCATTTGGTTGTAGAGGGAAAAGAGGTCGAGGGAAATTTTGAAAAAAATTTGAATTCAAAATAATTCAACGGCCGAACTTTGGAGCCATTTCTTTGTTGAAGAGGTTGAGCGAATATCGCCGGATCTTCAACCATTTCAAGTTTTTCTTCTATAAAAAGAGAAGCCGAGGCTTCGGTTTAGGGGGGCTTCTTTTCGTCAAAAATTGAAAAAGTGAAAAGAGAGAAAACAGAGGAGAGAGTCCGTCGGAGATAAAGAAAAGAAGAAAAGTCAAAAGAAAAGAGGTGCAGAAAAGGAGCGGGGAGATAGTGACGTAAAGAGAGAGGAAAGGGCAAAGTAAAAGGGGAAGAACAAGACAAGCGGCAGAGGGGTGAGGGGACAGTACCTGTTCATCGTCTCCCTCACCACTTGCCGCCCGCATTCAACAGCCGTCCTCCTGTTCCTCTTCACCCGCGCTGTGCCGGCATCACCGAACCGCGCCGGACCCGAGCCGCCCCTGCCCGCCGAACGCCGCCGTCTCGTCACACCGACGCCGCCTGGAACCGAAGCCCACCGCGTCCGCCGTCCACTGCTCCTCCGTCGCAGCCCGACGCCGATCCTCTGCTGTTGCTACCGAGTTGCTCCCACCAGCCCAACGAAGCTGCTGCTGTGCCGAGATTCCTGCAACCCCGAAGCCACTGAGCCGTACCGGTCGCCTCACCAAAGCACCGCCAACACCTCTCGCAACCGCCCGTCCTCCTCCGTCGCGCACCACAAAGACAGCCCGCGCGTCACGCCCGACGCCCTGCTCCGCCTCCACCGGCAGCGCTTGACGACCCGCGCCACCTCCGCTCCGCTCGACGCCATGTGCAGCGACTTGCTCCCCTCCACTTGCGGCGTCGTTCGAACGCCGCCCCGCTGCGCCTCGACTTCCCGAACACCGGAGTCCACCGCACCTCCGCGACGTTCCGACGACGGTGCCTCGGCCCGCTCATCCGCACTCGCCCGACGCCGCTTCGCCTCAAGAACCCGCGACCCCGCACGCCGCTCGGACCTCCATCTCGGCAGCTCACCTGCAGCAACCGACGCCGGCTCCATGCCTAAACAGAACCATTTGCTGCCTCCTCTGTTTTGCTGCAGGTTTGGTTACTCTCGAACCTCGCCGGAGCTCCGACGGACAGCCCTTATTCCGAACGGCGACCCATCATCGAACCACCAGCTACTCCTCGCCATTCCTCAAGCGGACCGTGAGCCATTCCTCAAGCCGACCTTGAGCTAGATTAGGTTTTTTTTTTTAGATATTTGATTTCATGTTTTGTTTATACTCTAACTTTGTTTTTTAATTTAACTTGATTTGTTCTGATTTATTTTTATTATTATCCAATTAGAAAATTTGTCATAATAAGTCATGATAATCAAAAGTATTGAGCCGCGAGACGTCGGGTTAAATTTTTGATTATTTCGACTTTTCATGGCAAATTCATGAATCGCTCTGCATAATTGATTCACATAAAGATAATATGTCATTGATTCATGCTGATAAATTATCAATAGGACGTACATTTTGATGCATCATCATTATTTGCACATCACATTTCATGCATCATATGTCATATCTAGGATTTATGTACTTAGGTCCATATGCATTTTATATTTAAAACTTTGCATTTTTAAGATTCATATAGAATTATGATGATTTTCTTTTAATAAAACCAAAAAAAAGAATAAAAAATGTTATTTAGGTCATATAAATCACACCACATGTTGCATTCTAGTTAGTAGGTCATAGATTAATGTTTTAATATTCTCTTCATGTAGTATTTTTTTATAATAAAAATAAAAATTCCAAAAAATTAGCATCGCATCATTATGTCACCTTTTTTTTAATAAAAATTACTAGGTCATTTCAAATAAAAAAGGAAAACACAAAAGTCTTTTACCCGGTTAATTAACAGGTTAGTTCATAATTAATCCAATGTCACGTCATCATTGTTTAATATAGGTTGCATATGTGTAATAAAAAAATCATTAAAAAAAAATCACAAAAAGAACATGCATATTAAATTTAGATCAAGATTGCATATAATTAACATTTTTTTTATTAAAAAAAAAAAAAAAAAAAGAAAATTAGGTGTCCGGTCATTTAGAAATCATGTTTAGGGCATGCATTTTTGTTAATATTTTTCATTGAATGTTACTTTATTGATTGTGTACCCGCATGACCACCATTTGCATGTTAGTAGCTTAGATTAAAATTAATCAACATTGTTTGCAAAATATTTTTTTTAAATTAAAATAAAAAGGTACCGAAAGGGCGTTAGATTAATCTAGCGTAATCATGTCCCCGGACCTACTGAATCTCTGGTTCGCAAAAGTGAAGTATTCTCCCATACTTTACTTGGGTTTCTAACCAACCCTAATTGGTTAGTGGCGACTCCAAATTGAATATAATTGCATGTTTAAATGAGTTAATTTCTATCAAGTCGTGATTGGTAGGACTTGGGAGGGTCCGTGCCAAGTCTTCGGACTTGATAATCCATTAGCCCTTTCGAATAATTCACCCTTCAAAAAAATTCGGGAAGGTCGCGACAGCTTGGCGACTCCGCTGGGGACAGAGTTAAAACTCATAGTGGACATAGGCCTGTTGTTTTTTTTTAAATATTTTGTATGGCAGCATGGAAACAAGGTACGATCCTAACATAAAGTGTTAAATGTTTTTGCAGATGGGAGGTATAAGGGGAGTAGTCTTTGCTAACCCTTGTTTTGCAGGTTGGAGTTAGGGATGAATGGTTGAATTTTAACTATAGAAGTGTTGTTTGCAATTAAACTGTTGTGCATGTTTATTTGTTTTTAGCACTACACTATAGCACGCACAACCTGCTGCCGGACCTGGGCTGCGATAAGATTCTTAGGATGGTGTTGAGAATGATACTTTCTCTAAAGCGAGACCGCTATATAGAGGTTGACCTTCTCTTCCCCGAAAGTTCTTCATGGTGTCGAATGTGTTTGTCCATATCCGCGAGACTGCGTGATTATTAGACATTCCATTCGACTGAGCCGGAGTTAGGGGGACCTGATATGTTAATGCGAGACTGCAACGATCAGATCATCCTCTTAGCTCCATTTTGTTAAGCCTTCTAGATAGAAATCGAGCCCCACATTTCATGCGTCTGTCTATGTGGTTGCCATTTTTCTTTGTGAAGTAAGTATTCCTACCTTATACTATGCAATCTATTTGCTTTATTGCACTTTCTTTTGGTTCATGACAAAAGGTCAATCGTAGGTTTTAATCTATATGTGATGGGGAAAACCGATTTGCAATTCATTTCTACTTCCAAAAGCATATAAAATGAGATGTTTTGGTTTCTTAGTTCAATGTTTAGAGACCTTGATTTCAATTCAGTGCTTTCAAATTTTAGGTTAATGTTTAGGGATTTGAATTTCAATTCTTAGTTCATTGTTAGGAAGTTTGGTTCAACGTTTAAAATAAATGCGATTAGACCATTGTCATGGGCCATTTTTCTCTTGTCATCGTTTCTTACATTATCTCTTTTACTTAGGTGACAACACGGCTCACCCAAGATCGCCAATTCGTACCCGTTCAAGAGCAACAATGGCTGATAACATCGAACAAACGCATGTTGCTAAACAAGCTCGCATTGCTACCCTCGAATCGGAGATGAAGCAAGTCCTGAATGTTCTTGAGCAGCTCTCTAAGCAGATCGATTCTCTCCAAGCAAACACTGCCCCACTAGCTCCGCAAGTTGAAGTGGTGTTACCACAACATGCTCCTGCGACTGATCCGAAAGATAAAGGCAAGAATACGTTCGCAATTGGGACATCAACCTCTGATGGTGCTTCTAAGGAGAAAATTACTGACGTGCCTCAAATTGTTGTTGATGAGGAGGTACAAGTGATACAATCGGCTGTACCAAAGACAGAACAAGAAAAACGCATGGCAAAAATCGAAGAGAAACTCAAGCAGCTGCAGGGTTCATTTATCCAAGACCCAACTGATCTGTCTCATTATGCAAAGATTAAGATGCCAAAGAAGTTCAAAATGCCAGACTTTGAAAAGTATGATGGCACCTCTTGCCCGAAGATCCATTTGCAGACGTATGTGGTCAGGATGACCCAATATGTTGATAACATCCCCTTGATGATTCAACAATTTCAAGCAAGCCTGACAGGACCGGCGCTGCAGTGGTACATCATGAAGAAGATTAATCTGCTGGAGACTTGGGAGGATTTGACTGATGCTTTCTTCAAGCAATATAAGTATAATATTGATGTCACTCCATCTCGAGAAGATTTACTTCGCACCGAGAAGAAGAGGACGGAATCTTTCAAGGCATATGTCACGAGATGGAGGGCTATAGCCACTCAAATTACTCCGGAGCCAACAGAAAAGGAGCTGATGGATTTGTTCATGAAGACACTCCCGCCTGAGTATCGAAATCGAATGCTGGGTTCGACTGCCGAGTCATTCAATCGCCTAATCCCTATCGGCGAGCGGAATTGAAGTAGCATTGCGTGATGGATGGGCGTTTGATCAAACCAGCTCATATGGGAGAGTCTCAACCAAGAAGGATAAGGAACTTGTAGCGGAGGTTAATGCAGCTTATGTGCAACCACCTCGCCCTACCCCGAACACCCATCAGGGAGGAGCACGACCATTCTTTGGCCAGCAAAAGAACTCTTCCAAGCGTCAATTTACGCCACTTCCTAAGCCCTTGTCCAAGATCTTGCCAACCCTTCAGAAGAAAGGATTACTCGCTAAGGAACCCAAGCGATCTAATCCCGAGCGTTTCCCCAACTATGATCCATCCAAGACATATACTTACCATATGGGGGAGGTAGGGCATTCTGTTGACGATTGTTATACGCTGCAACACAAAATCCAAAATCTTTTGGATGCTAAGGTGGTCTCATTCCGCGATGCACATCCGAACATCCAGAATAACCCACTCCCTAACCACCCGGAAGCTGTGAATGCCATTTTCAGTTTTGATGCTGAGCCGACCATGTTTCAGATGGTGCATGAGGAAGCAGAAGTGATGGACACCCTGGGGCAACCAAGTGGCAAATTCGATTACTTTGTAAAGTATTCGGCTCCTCCCAGCTCCTACTTCGACCCACGGGATGTCATCCCAGATGGATGGGGTGGCATAGATGATCCCGCACCTCCAAAGATTGAGAGCTCTGATGACGCACTAGAAGGAATTATTCGAAGAAAATTTAGTGTTTGCCATCGACAAAGCTCGAGAGTAGGAAAATTTCTATAATTTGCACACTCCTCTGCGCGGGAGTCTTTATTGCTTTCCATATTTGCATATTTGCATTTTCAATTCTAGGATTTCCTTCATTCCAATAATGTAATTTGCTTTTCATCCAATAAAATACATGGAGATTTTCATTGTTTTAAGGGCATGTTGAAGTACATCAAACTAGCCCTGTGATGAAATCCTACCCAAAAGAAAACGGCAAGGAGTTAATTCTGAAGGCTGGGCTTCTTCATGTTCCCTTGAAAAATTTTTCAAAATAAAATCATCTTCCAGCATGCATCTAATTTACCTTGTTTGTTTCTTTTAATTATCTGCTTTATGTTTCAGGTGCAGCCTTGCGCACATTTAAGGAACCTCTATGAGCTCCCTTGCAAAGAGGGGCAAGACACAGACATTTAACAGCTTTGACTTTATGATTTGATGTGCTAGAATAGAGCATGGCCTTTTTATCATTTCAGAATGTTTTCACATGATATGCAATTCGTCAATTCCACTTGAAATTTATCAAAATGCATAATTCAGTGAAAGATGTCGAATTACTTGAACATGCTAAATGAGGTGTGAAAGGCAAGTCTTATCCCATACACAGTCCCTTGTTTATACATTGTGAGGTGAGTATGAAAACGTCTTGTACTTCAAGGTGAAGAGTTTTCTTGCGAAAAGTACGACAACTAAAATGACGAGGGCAGTTCATTTCTCTATCAATGAACCCTTGTTTAACCCCTCTTTGAGCCCAAATACTTGAAGAATTTCTTTCATACTACCCTGTCAAGAACCACCCCACATCGGGGCAAATGGAGGTAAGGTGACATTGAAGGAGAAGGAAAATGAGTTGAAATTTTCTTGCTTTCACTTGCATCAATCTTCAAGTTGTGCTATTACATTGAATTCATGTGATAATTTAAGTGCCTTAGGATGACGAAGAGCAGTTCTTTTTTATCCTACACACTTATATCCTTTGCATAGCCCACTTGAGCCTATGAATTCATTTCATGTCAAACCAGTTGGTGATCATCCCCCACACTTTGGGGCAAGATAAAAGACAATCATTCGAATAGCATGGTCTAAAATGCTGATGAAAGAAAACTGTGTGAGTCCAGAGAAAATAAATGCAAAAAATAAGGGGCAAGAAAAAGCAGTGTGCCTGGTAAAAGCAAGGCCAATGCCCATGAAAAGAAGAGAGAAATGACTGATGAATTGGGGGGCATGAAAAAAAAGAGCAGGTGAACGATTGATGCCTATCATCAAAGAAAATGATTTAAAAAAAAAAATGTTGAGAAAAGATCTCCAGTTGAATAATCATTGGCATCAGTGATAAACTCTTGAGCCAATAAAGAAATTTGTCGAGAAGACAATCCGTGGCGAAGAAAACTGGTGGTAATGTCAAGATGATCACCAACTCTTACCCATTACACACATCTTTAAGCTTAACGATCCTTTCGTCCCTTACAAAGTCTCTTCAGATTATGACACTTAAATTAACATAGGAATTCACATGTTTTAAGCATTGCTCGAAGAAGTGCGAGCAAGATTATTTCTTTCTCATTTTGCAGGGTTCTTGACTTGTAAACCCGGAGATGATTACAGAATTGTTCTTTCAATTGCTTTGACTCAAAGAATCCCTTTGTTAAGCCGGTGACCAAACACACATTACAATACCTGTTAAAGACCTCTCAGATTGGTAAGGTCGTACTGCTTGCAAGAAAATTCGAACTCTTGTCGACAAGATGATGATAAGATTGAGTGATATATTCCCGCATCAATGGTCGGGACAAATAACCCCTCCTAAATGAGAGTGAGTGAAAAAGTCTTTCACACCAAAGGTGTCCCATTTAGCATGTTCAAGAGATTCACAGCTCAATGAAAATTGTCTTGATAATTTTTTCTAGTAGAAGCTTGATAAAGCCATCATGCATGGACCTTCATTGATTTTTTTTTTTTTTTTTGTAAAAAAAAATGATGAATGAATGAAATAAATTTTTCCTCAAAGACCAAATGATTTGTCTTTGAAACCCTGAGTTTGTTTAGTCATCTTGGTGCTTGATGAGAATTCCAAGTATCCATTTATAAAATGTTTTCAAATGTCTAGTTTGAATTCCAGATATTTGAACCATTAAATGCTTGATGTGACTTCCAAGTATTTGTCTTTTCGAGCGTCTGATGTGATTTCCAGATGTTTAGAATTTTTAAGTACTTGATGCAATTTCCAGGCGCTTGGGATTTGATGAGAGTCCCAAATCCCCCAAAGATTTTTCTTCAAATTCAGTTTGATTTAGGCGACCGTAGAATGGTACGGGTCCTAAACAACATTTATTGCTCTAACAGGCGACCGTAGAATGGTACGGGTCCTGGAAAAGCAGTTTCCCCATTCAGGCGACCGTAGAATGGTACGGGTCCTGAAAAATCAATTTTCCGTCAAGGCGACCGTAGAATGGTACGGGTCCTCGACACAACCAAACACTGTCATACTGGGCGACCGTAGAATGGTACGGGTCCTAGGAAAGCAGTCTTTTTGTAAAGTTATGTTACTATTTTAAGGCGACCGTAGAATGGTACGGGTCCTGGACATGTAACATTGACTGACTAGAACTACTCTATCCTTCTTGAAGGTAGGTTATTCCAGGTGCTTGGGATCTGATGAGAGTTCCAAATCTCTAAAGACTTTGAGCCTTTCAATTATCTGAAGAGATTTCCAAATGTTTGTCAAGTCTCATAGGAATCATTTCACATCTAATAATACTTTTCTGAATCTCCAGATAAGTATGACAGTTGCGTGTTCTTCTTTGCATTTTGCATTTCATTAAGCATGGACGCATAGAAATATATGTTCTTGATCAAATCATTGCATTTACATTGCATTATTGCATGACCTTGCATTTCAAAAAGAATTAAATTTATTTGAAAAAGAGGTCATTAACATTTGCATATGCATTTCATATTCATTTTGCATTCATTTCGCATTTGCATTTCATTCAGCATGGACACATTGAAATATATGTTCTTGACCAAATCATCGCATTTACATGGCATTCTTTATTGCATGACCTTGCATTTATTTGAGTCCATTTTAAAAAAAAAAAAGTCATTACAATTAACATTTGCATATGCATTTCATATTCATTTTGCATTCATTCTGCATAGTATAAATTTAGGTGTCATTTATCTTTGAAGGAAACCTCTACGAGCTTCCCTTCAAAGAGGGGCAGCTGTTGACACCTATTTTAAAATTTAATTTATTTTTTAGAAAATAATAATATAGCATTTGGTTGTAGAGGGAAAAGAGGTCAGAGGGAAATTTTGAAAAAAAAAATTTGAATTCAAAATAATTCAACGGCCGAACTTTGGAGCCATTTCTTTGTTGAAGAGGTTGAGCGAATATCGCCGGATCTTCAACCATTTCAAGTTTTTCTTCTATAAAAAGAGAAGCCGAGGCTTCGGTTTAGGGGGGCTTCTTTTCGTCAAAAATTGAAAAAGTGAAAAGAGAGAAAACAGAGGAGAGAGTCCGTCGGAGATAAAGAAAAGAAGAAAAGTCAAAAAGAAAAGAGGTGCAGAAAAGGAGCAGGGAGATAGTGACGTAAAGAGAGAGGAAAGGGCAAAGTAAAAGGGGAAGAAAAGTACAAGCGGCAGAGGGGTGAGGGGACAGGTACTGTTCATCGTCTCCCTCACCACTTGCCGCCCGCATTCAACAGCCGTCCTCCTGTTCCTCTTCACCCGCGCTGTGCCGGCATCACCGAACCGCGCCGGACCCGAGCCGCCCCTGCCCGCCGAACGCCGCCGTCTCGTCACACCGACGCCGCCTGGAACCGAAGCCCACCGCGTCCGCCGTCCACTGCTCCTCCGTCGCAGCCCGACGCCGATCCTCTGCTGTTGCTACCGAGTTGCTCCCACCAGCCCAACGAAGCTGCTGCTGTGCCGAGATTCCTGCAACCCCGAAGCCACTGAGCCGTACCGGTCGCCTCACCAGCACCGCTCAACACCTCTGCAACCGCCCGTCCTCCTCCGTCGCCGCACCACAGCAGCCCGCGTCACAGCCGACGCCCCTGCTCCGCCTCCACCGGCAGCGCTTGACGACCCGCGCCACCTCCGCTCCGCTCGACGCCGTGTGCAGCGACTTGCTCCCCTCCACTTGCAGCGTCGTTCGAACGCCGCCCCTGCCTGCGCCTCTGACTTCCCGAACACCAGCAGTCCACTGCACCTCCGCCAGACGTTCCGACGACGGTGCCTCAGCCTGCTCATCTGCACTCAGCCGACGCCGCTTCGCCTCAGCAACCCGCGACCCCGCTGCACGCCGCTCGGACCTCCATCTCAGCAGCTCACCTCTGCAGCAACCGACGCCGGTTCCACGCCTAAACAGAGCCATTTGCTACCTCCTCTGTTTTGCTGCAGGTTTGGTTACTCTCGAACCTCGCCGGAGCTCCGACGGACAGCCCTTATTCCAAACGGCGACCCATCATCGAACCACCAGCTACTCCTCGCCATTCCTCAAGTGGACCGTGAGCCATTCATCAAGCCGACTTTGAGCTAGATTAGGTGATTTTTTTTAGATATTTGATTTCATGTTTTGTTTATACTCTAACTTTGTTTTTTAATTTAACTTGATTTGTTCTGATTTATTTTTATTATTATCCAATTAGAAAATTTGTCATAATAAGTCATGATAATCAAAAGTATTGAGCCGCGAGACGTCGGGTTAAATTTTTGATTATTTCGACTTTTCATGGCAAATTCATGAATCGCTCTCCGCATAATTGATTCACATAAAGATAATATGTCATTGATTCATGCTGATAAATTATCAATAGGACGTACATTTTGATGCATCATCGTTATTTGCACATCACATATCATGCATCATATGTCATATCTAGGATTTATGTACTTAGGTCCATATGCATTTTATATTTAAAACTTTGCATTTTTAAGATTCATATAGAATTATGATGATTTTCTTTTAATAAAACCAAAAAAAAGAATAAAAAATGTTATTTAGGTCATATAAATCACACCACATGTTGCATTCTAGTTAGTAGGTCATAGATTAATGTTTTAATATTCTCTTCATGTAGTATTTTTTTATAATAAAAATAAAAAATTCCAAAAATTAGCATCGCATCATTATGTCACCTTTTTTTTAATAAAAATTACTAGGTCATTTCAAATAAAAAAGGAAAACACAAAAGTCTTTTACCCGGTTAATTAACAGGTTAGTTCATAATTAATCCAATGTCACGTCATCATTGTTTAATATAGGTTGCATATGTGTAATAAAAAAATCATTAAAAAAAATCACAAAAAGAACATGCATATTAAATTTAGATCAAGATTGCATATAATTAACATTTTTTTATTAAAAAAAAAAGAAAAAAAGAAAATTAGGTGTCCGGTCATTTAGAAATCATGTTTAGGGCATGCATTTTTGTTAATATTTTTTCATTGAATGTTACTTTATTGATTGTGTACCCGCATGACCACCATTTGCATGTTAGTAGCTTAGATTAAAATTAATCAACATTGTTTGCAAAATATTTTTTTGAAATTAAAATAAAAAGGTACCGAAAGGGCGTTAGATTAATCTAGCGTAATCATGTCCCCGGACCTACTGAATCTCGGTTCGCAAAAGTGAAGTATTCTCCCATACTTTACTTGGGTTTCTAACCAACCCTAATTGGTTAGTGGCGACTCCAAATTGAATATAATTGCATGTTTAAATGAGTTAATTTCTATCAAGTCGTGATTGGTAGGACTTGGGAGGGTCCGTGCCAAGTCTTCGGACTTGATAATCCATTAGCCCTTTCGAATAATTCACCCTTCAAAAAAATTCGGGAAGGTCGCGACACATTCGACCCGCTTTCTTGACCCGCATTGAAAAAATTTGGGGAAGGATTCGTTCCTCCCGATTCGCCTAATCCGCCCGTCTGCTCCGGGCCGAAGGTAGAGCCTGCCCCAATATTGGTTGGTGCGCCTCCGTCGGTCCGCACATTGCCTTGGTAGCCTGGCTGTGATGTGTGTGGGTTTATCCCATGGATCCATGGTTATGGCATCCACTGGTATGGATGGCCCGAAGAGGGCTGCCCCAGATTGAACTGAGCCGGAAAGTTCTGCCAAGGCATGTGTGGGGGCTAGATTTGACTTTGGCTGAGTTGTTGCTCCACCATGGTCGACACAACAGTTGAATCTTGGTTGCGTGTACTCTGTGGCGTCGCATCCCTTGAAGGCATGTCATATGTTCTAATGGTAGGGGCTTCTAATATACTCATTGTAGAAAAAAATTTCAAGAGAGGCTGATTCCTTTTGATAATTGTTTTGCAGGGTACAGTTTCTCAAGGCAATCAGTTTGAATGGATGAAGAAGTTCTTTTAGAATCGCAGGTTGGTAACAAAAGGTAAAGGAAAGAGAATTCCTGCTGAATGCTGTTTTTTTTTTTTTTTGTTCTGCAGTGGCAACAACAACAGACGAAGAAATGCAGGCAATTCGAAAAGATGAAAGCTACGCGGGATCGGCATATGCTCGATACCATGTCGAAGACCAAGGAGAGTATCGAGAGAAAGAAGCTTTTCTGTATATTTAGTATATTTTGTGTTCTGCATAATCTGTATTTAATTACAAAGTGCAAGGAATTAATAAAGGAAAGCAAGAAATTGATAAAGGAAAAAGATATTCCTCTATCTTTCTAATCCTAAATTAAACATAATTTCCTATCTATCAATAATTGAGTATGATCTCAGGAATCATATCTTCCAACAACTTACTTTGCATTCAGGAAGATCCAGCTATTAGACCCACCATGGCAACCGTAGTTCTCATGCTCAGCAGCAATTACATTAACCCACCATCACCTTGACATCCAGCCTTCTTCATCCAAAGTAGATTGCAGGGACTGAGCATCCGAACGGAAGAGCTTGACTCAGATCACTCCACTAGGAGGACTATGGCTTCATCATCCAATGGCATGTCATTAACCGAATTGTACCCCCGGTGAATGGTCGTGACACCGAAATCCTTCTTGACGGATGGTCTCGCAGTGAGAATGCTTGGCCTTTCACTGAGATTTTTCATGAACAAAAAAAATCTATGTATTTGGAGTATAAGCTGTTAATTGCTCAAGGGGGCTCATGTGCTAAAAGAAGACTCTATACATGCAATTCATAATAGTTATTAAGATTAGTATAAGGGTTTGTTACTATTTCAGGTTAAATCGTACATAGATCCACTAGACTACCCAAATCTTCACTTTTAAAAAAATTGGCTTTCGGTACCTTTGGGTGCTCCATCCATGATATTTTGAATTCTCTTGAATCAGACGACCTTTTAGAGAGGTTGCTATGGTGCTTTCCTCCATTTTTCAACCAACTGTTAGGGCTCATTCATTTATTGGAAATAAATTATTTGAAAAACAATTTCCTAAACTTATATTTCTTATAAAAATTATAGAATTAAAAGTATTTTATTGTCCACGAATATATTTAGATATATATATTGTTGATAATGAAATATTTTTCATTATTTCAAGTGATAACAGTCTTCATTTTTAATAAAATATTTTACAAATCATTTATTTTTTACGAAACAAATGGAGTCTTATGCTACTTTTGTACGCATCTAATTTCTTTCCGTAGTTAAATAAGTTATTGATCTTTACATTGCAAATTAATTTGATGGTGCTGATTTTAGACATCTACTTCTCTTGATGGTACTCGTTCAACATACGATGTCTTTCCATGAAAGTTTCTTCGATTGGAGGCTGGCTTCACACCCATTAGTCTTACTTCATTTCTCTGGGAGGCTCAGTATATTTTCCCTTATTCTAATACTTACGAATCTTTTTAGCTTCTTATTTCTTTGATTGATTCACATAAGTTTTTAGTTAGATATCATGATATATAAATAGATTAACTCTATCAATCTTTTATTATTGAGTTGACGAGTGTCTAATCCTTCACGGACATGCGATTAAGCCGTCCCTGATTTTTTTTTTTTTTTGGTCGAAAAAGCCGTCCCTGATGTTTGCAGTGAGAGGTTTCACAAAACCCTCACCAATGACAATCGATTGTGTACAGACCTATTTTGACTTCTGCGTACGGTTTTGCCCATCGCGTATTGGATTTTTCGAGTAGTGTTAGGTCGTGTGGGGACCTACACGACCAGCATGATATTTGGAAGACTTGGAAACGAAAACGACTAAGCAAGTCTGGCTCATCTTCTGGACGTGAAGTATTTGAGTGTTGGTGCATTACTTGTTCAAAGCATAAGGTTATTGGGAATCCATTTATATTAATAACAGTGATTTTCTCATGGTATCCACTAACTTATTGAGCTATCCGTTTCTTAATTTCCAGAAAATAGACCTTGGCACCCCAAGACTTTCTATCAAAATCCATCCCTGCTCCCATGTATACCATTCGTCATACCCACTTGACCAAATGTATAAGCATTTGGATATTACTTATCACAACTTTATCAACCAATTTTTTAAAAATAATTGGTGGTGGTCCATAAAAGTTCACATGCGGTATCAACTATACCAGCTGCTTATGACAGAAGTTTTTGGCAGCTTTTAGCCATAACTGACTAGAAGTCTTAGATGATGAAAAAATAACCTTTTTTTATTCCAGTTTGGATAGTTTCGATTCAATTTGGTTAATTGATTTGAACTGAAAATTGTCCATCTTCTTAGTAGTATAATTTACACATTCTCTCTCAAATTTCACTAAATCTCTTTTTTAATATTTCAGAAAAGAAAATTGAAAAACCAAACCAAATCGATGAGTGCAGTTTAGTTCAAAGTTAATGCATATCCAAACGGTTTAGTTTGATTTCGATTCAGACTTTCAGGAAACTGAAATCGAATCGAACTGTTGACACTCATTAATTGTATCAGAGTGAGCAGATAGGGCATTATTCGTACCGGGGCGGTGAGGACCGGTACTTACGGCTTGCCTCCTTGGTATGGTATATATTCAGTTTGTCCAATGGTGGTGCTGCTTGGCTCTAAACAGGTCGGTCAATTTGCCAGATTTCCTTCGGTCCCATGGTGAATTACCTTACAGAATAGCAAAAAGTATTTTGAAGGTGGACTCTTGTCGGCTACGCATTTGACCGAATTCGGAACGGGGAGGGGCTTGAATAGAAAGATAACGTAAGATCGAGAATTTAACTAGACAACTCAAAAGTTCATGGACTCGATCGAGAGAAAAATACAAATTTAAGGACCAAAAATTGCACTTTTATACAAGCCTATCATAACCAAAAAGGTTAGACTGTCAGAACATCTCAATAACCAACGAAAGCCAAAGGTAATATATCCATCAGAACATGAGCTCTCCCTTCACCATCTCCCTCCTCTTTTTATCCATCAAATTGCTCATCGGCATCTCTCACACGAGCGAAGCAGCACCTATTTTTAATCGACAACTTTTGCCCCAACGCCACACCCTTCCTTCCTAATTCCACCTACCATAAGAACCTCAACAGACTCCTCTCATCACTTTCCTCCTCAGGCGCCGATTCCGCCAGAAACAGCAGCAGCCACAATGGCGGGTTCGCCAATGCCACCACTGGCCAGAACCCGACACACCAGACCTACGGGATCTTCCTCTGCCTTGGTGACATCGATGCCATGACTTGCAGTGACTGCGAAGCCACCACAGTGGAAGAAATTGGCTGGTGATGCCCCGGCAAAAGATCCTCCATCATCTGGTACGACAAATGCATGCTAAGATACAAGAATCAGCCTATTTACTCGGTCTTACAAAAAATGCCTGTGTCGATCAAGTCGAACGGCTGGAACGTCACAGACCACTGATCTTAGTTCAGTCAACTCCTGGGAGAGACCATGGACACTGTAGTGCAAAGGCCCCAGAGCAGCAGATCATTCTTTGAGCTTAGTGTGTTTTGGGTTCTGGATAGGTTAGATGGGCTTGTTAAATTAGATTTGGCCCGAACTTTGTCCGTTGGGATTGGGCTTAGTCAAATGCTGGAGGAATCGGGCTTAACTCTATGAGTTGAGCCCAATTCGTTTTTCAATCAATTAAAGCCTCTTAATGTGTGAAGCCCATTCGCGTCCTTCAGCCCAGATTAGTGTGACCTGCGGCAGCCCATTTTCGGGCTGGACCCCAAGGCCCGGCCCTCGTCCCTATTTTCAGTATAAAAAATTATTTTAAAAATTTTTGAAAAAAAGTTAAAAAAATCAAAAAGTCAAAAATGCTTTCTAGGTTTGTCTTTTTCAGAATTACGAAAAAGCTTAAAAATTAGTTTTTGAGTAGTTTTCTCTTAAAATGTGCAAAAATCTTTGATAAAAAAATCATGTTTAAAATTGAACAAACTCTTAGGTTTTTGCAATAAAACTTGGAATTTTTTTTCTAGTTCAATGTTCTCGATTGCACAATTTCAATATCTTGATTGTGGCTTCCTAAACTACCCAAAAGTCTTTTTAATGGAAGATAACGAAAGGAAATTCATATTTTAATAATTGATTTGACAAATAAGCTAACTTGTCCTCCTAAACTACACAAAAGTCTCCCCAAGATTTGAAGCACGACTTTCATTTTTTATGTTACAAGTGCACAATTATTCTGGAATCTTTGACGGGCTTCTCCCGTGTCTAGGGACTCCTCTCATTCCTGATATTATCTCTTTGGTTTTGATTTTTCCTTTTTCGAGTACGAAAAGATCCTTTATGATAATATCATTCAAAAGTCTGTGCAAGGAATTGAGTTTGCTCGATACGTCTAATTCAAATGCACAGCCCAAATTTTAAATCGCAAAGCCAATGTCATGGGGTTTGTTTTAGGAAAACAATAGGTTTCTTAAGACTATTTTATACAATTAATTTATTAAATGATATGTCGCTATTATTATTTTTTTATATAACCAAATGATCGCTGAGAATCTGATATATTTTCTAGTAGCTTTGTAAACTAGTTTTAATAAATTAAGCTCCATGATTTAGGATTTTAACTTGCCAACATATACAACTTTTCATTGTTTACTCATGAAATACGACCATATACTATGTCATAATGTGTAGCACAAAACTTCTCAATCACAAAAAGTCATCACATTTTTTAAGTATGTGCAATTATGTGACAAAGCCCTCTAAACATATGTTCTTTCCTTCTATATATACTGATGGGTAACTTTATTATATTCATTTAATAATTATGTTGCATAATATTGTTTTTCGTGATGATGGATTTTTTTATTCATCTCTTAATATTATTATTTGTCAAATATGAATAAAGAATTAGATATCATATCATACTAGGTGTCCAACGTTGTTAATCTCTTCAAAGTCACATCATAATACACAATAGAATTGATTTGTAAATTTATGATTATTTTTAAATATTTATTATCAAAATATTATTTCTTGCCAATCAATTAGAGATTTATTAACAAAATATGTATAAAAATTAGAGATGCAGTATTAAAAATTTGTTAGGATTAGAATTTGCAAAAGTGAGTGTAAAGGTAAATTTCTGTGTAAAGCTCCTATGTGAGTGTGCCATGTGGCTCAATTTCGTGACCTTTACTCACTTTTGATATATGTAATATACATACATACATACATATATATATATATATATATATATATATATATATATGAGCAAAGATATTTTAGCAAATTAATGCAACTTGTAGAAATAACACTTATAGAGCCTTAATTTTACCCAAAAAAAAAAAAAAAAAAACTTATAAAGCCTTAATATCAAAGTAGATGTGATTCCGCCCTTTTTCATCACAACAGCAATCCGCCATAAGCTCGGAATATTTGACTGAGTCAAAGCGACAATCAATTAAATATGATTGGCAATACTCATTTAGGCATAACAGAATCTTTATTTCTCCAATTAGTATCACCACGTGACGCGCCCCCACAACGTCACCCAGACTGCCCCTTCTTCAAAATATTGATTTAACCTCATCTAAAAAGCAAAATAATTATCCAAAAATCATAAACTTATTATACAAGCTCTAAACTTTTTATGTCAATTTAATCTGAACATTATAATGATTTGTCAATTTAATCCTTAGGTGCAAATATAGTGTTAAATCTTTTTGATAATTTGTTAAAAATTTTTCATAAACCTGTTAACTCCAAAATGATTAGATTGACAAATCGTCAAACTATTTAGGATTAAATTGACAAAAAAATTTAGTAAAAAAAAAATTGATATGATTAAAAGGTTTATGAATTGACTGAATAGATTTATGACTCTTCAGACAATTTTTCTTTTAAAAAGCTTTAGATTTTGCTTGGGGCTAAAAGTATCATAATATAAAAAAATTCCATTTATTTCATCAAGAATGAATGATTCAAAATATTTTCCTGAAAACAATTGTTCATATTGCTTACAATAATGAATTAATAATAAATATTTGCATTGTTTATGAAAATATTTAGGCATAAATTATTATCGATAATGAATATATTTTCCATCGATTAATTATTTCAAGTGATAAAATTGCTCATATTTAGTAAAAATGCTTTGCAAATCATTCTTCTTTCGTGAAGCAAACAAAACCTAAATGAAAAATTGTATTGGCAAATTGCAATAACTCAAAGACGAATGAAGTCGATTAATTTAATCAATCAAAAAGCTGTACATTGCCGGAATATTTCTTTAGTAATGAAATGACCAATACTTGTCCCGTGGAATTTAGAATAGAATATAGAATAATAATTAGATATTAATAAAAATAATTAATATATTAATATAAAAAAATTAATATAATAATTAATATAAATAATTAAATATATACATGTTCTCGTAACGTAAGACATAAAGCAGCGACATTTAAAAAGTTTTGTATTGAGATATTAATAAATACGCTAGGTTGCACACTTTGCATTCCTAGGTAATTTGTCACATTCGGTGTCGTTTGGGAGTAGTATGATCCCCTCATATCACCTTCTTTTGCTTTATGGCATATCTACATGGAAAACCATACACGATTTTATATAGAGTTAGATGCATTTTCGTCTCTTATTTTAATGGTCCGCATTCTTGCTATTCTGGAAACAGTTATCATTCTAATTCCTAAACTCGGGAATTTTATTTTAATAGAAAGAGGCAAATAGCTATCATTCTAATTCCTAACCTTATCTTAATTGTCTCACATATCAACTAGTAATGGTATTTTTTTTTTCCCTAAAATTACAGAGGGAAGAAAAAACAGATGTAGGTACATGAAAAAAAAACAAGCTTCTTATTCTCCTAAACCATTCAAAGAACCAAAAATTACCAGCACATGAAATTTGCCTCTTCTTTTCCGCGGTGTGCTCATACTTGAATTTTTTTTTCTTTATCATGCGTAGGTTTCTGGTCGTGGTTGAAAATGCAGTCCAAAGTTTTTGGGCTACCACAAGGATACATTGGTCCTGAATTTGGTCTTCTTTTTTTTTTTTTTTTTCCGTTATTAGGGCTGTATTTTCTTGGACCAGAATCATTATCTTAGAGAGTCCTAGTCTAAGATTCCTGGACCCTCCTTAATGCAGTTGGACCACGAATTCTGAGTATTATACTTTGACTTGATATAGCCTATTAGCAAGAGTCTCCTGCCAAGAACCTGGGGTAGAAAATTTTGTTTTGCTTTGTTTTTGTTTTTTTATACTATTCTATTTTGGGGCCAGCATTTGAAAAGCTGGTCTCGACTTTCCTATTTCCATGTTGTAAACGAGAATCGAAAGCTATCAATTGATAAGCAATGACTTTTTTGGTTCATCCTTATCGGCTGATTTCTCATCATGAACTTTGTGTCTGCGTATTCAGATTCAGCAAGAGGATGACGTCTTGCAGATGAGCTCATCTCATTTGAGTAATTTGTTGATCTGAGAAGTTAGCTGGAAATGTGACGTGACATCACATGACTTAAGTGCCATGTACATTCAGAAGACGATTGCTGGCCTAAATTTACGGGACAAAACCATGGACGCGCGCTTGTTTTTGGTTGACCCTTTAAAAGATACCATATTAAAAATCAGTTTTAGTAAATCTAGCTCCACACACACACACACACATTCAATTTATAAATGATTCTTCAAATTCATTACTCGATTTTCTCACAAGAGAATTTTTACAGGGAATACAATTATGTCAAGACCCAAAAAAAGACAAAAATAAAGGCATTGCCGAAGCCTCCAATACACCACCAAATGGCAGACATACTGTAGCAAATACTATTCACTTTACATTGTTCAGCATTGTAGCACTTTTACTGTAGTGCCATCTATAAATAGCTTTTTTAGCATGGAAGAAGGGGGCATGACCTAGATCTCAAATTTCTCTCTTCTTCCTCTTCACTCCCTCTTGTAATCCCCTCATCCCTTCAAGCCTCAAGCTTTCTTACCTTATATCCCTTGTTACAAAATAAGTTTGTTTTTTCAAATACATTTAGTGTAGTTTATAAAGGGTTACCAACTTGCATCATAGTTGGTTAACCTTTTTCTTGTAATACAAATATCAATACTTCTTGGAGTATGGATTATCGCCCTAGTGGATGACTTGATATTTTAGTTTCTACACTTTTCAATACTTGTAATTTGCAGTTTTATAATATAAGTTCATACCACCTACATGGTTGATTTTCGTTTTTGCATACTCTTACTTTATATCTTATACATTGCTTTCGCTCTTCATATTATTTATAGTGTTCGAGATTTTATTTAATTTAATCTTCATATATACATCATTCCTTTACTTAGTTTATTTTCTTTCTATAATTACTTTAACCTTTGAATACCGTATATACAAACTTTCACAAAACTCTCAGAGTTCTTTGATTATTTTAGAGACATAGAACCTTTAGAATTTTTCCATGTAATAAATAGATCAAAGAAACGTGGACGTTTATATTAAGTTTAACTTTAGCTTTTCTCATACTCATAGATTTGCCAATCTCTTATATTTCTTTATTATCTGATATAGTACTTCGATCCAAACCCCTTTAAGTCAAATTATTCCCCTAGAGGAGTAGCTCAAAGACGAAAAAAGCCGACCAATTCATTCAACAGCGTGCAAAAATCTGACTTTGCATCTCTACACAACGGGTCGTGCTCGGAATTGTTTTGGATGAAAGAATGCAAGAGTATTATGATCTCTCACGTCACCTTCTTTTCCTTTCCACTATCCCCACATAGAAAATTATGTACGGCTTCATTTAAAAAAATACATCTGACTTTATCCATACTCAGTGACATTGTTGAATCCTTATTTCTTTGGTTTTGAGATTTTCTTTTCTAATGACATAAAGATCCATTTATATTATGTGAATCAATAAGCCTAGTGGGAACCGTGTTGGTTCTATCCGTGTAATTCTTATGCACAAGTCAAATTCTAAACTACTAAGATAACATCATAGAGTTTTGTTTTAGAAAAATACTGGGCTTGTTTAGTTTATACGATCAACTTCTTAAATGATATATAGGGCTATATTGATTTTGGTATATAACCGATTATATAGAGGGTCACTTGCAATTTAACATATCTCCTAGTAAAACAGCTTCGCGGATTAGTTTTAATAAATCTAAACCTTTGGTTTAAGGTTTTAAATTGTCTGAAGAATTGTTCTCATTGTTGACCACGAATGCGAGTATTATATTTCCACTCGATATAGCAAGTCAGCAAGAGTTTCCTGCCAAGAACCTCCCTTGGAAATTTTTGTTTTGCCTTTTATTTTGGACCAGCATTTGAGAAGTTGGAACTGATGTTCATAGAAAATCCTGATGTTCATAGAAAATCCTTCCCTCCCTCCATCAGCACTTCATTCAACATCATCCAGTGCCTCAAGTTAGGTCAGTCAAAGGGTACGAATACCAGCTCTAGCAATCCCATATACCATAACCACTGTATGTATATAGCCCTCACCCCCAAGAAAACCTTATTTATATTATTTCGACCCGCACAGAAACAGTGGTTTACTCCTAATTTTCCAGTCAACTACTGTGCATTAGTGCCCGCGGGCGCCGCCCTGGGGGGGGGCGGTTGGGGAGTTCACTTCTTTTCATTTTGTTAGAAGTAGGTGCTCGTGGGGGAAGAGGGCTTTTCCATTTCAAATGATTTGAATCAACTATCGGTTCACCTACGACTACCTTATTACAACTTCACCCCATTTGAAGACCCATTGTGGTATGCGCCAATGAGACCACCGGAAGTCTTTATGTCCTTGTTGTGAACGAAAATCCAAAGCTATTTACATCGCATTGAGATTTTTTCCTAAAGACAATAATCAAAGAAGAGAGTTTTTTTTTGTCATGTGAGTTCAACTAGCAGTATTGTTATGCTATATTTGTAACGACGCTCTTGTGGGACTCATTTCTGGCAATCAGAATATAAAGCTTCCAAAATTAATTGCCAAAATTGGCACTTATGCCGGAAAACCACAAAAGCTAACTTTAAAAGAATAACATAAATCAGAATCTTGTCATTTAGCACAATATTAAACACCTATACGGAACAAAAGTTAACATAAACCTAGCTTTCCATATTTAATTTAGGTTGCGGTGGCTAGTCTCTCCAAAATCTCAAACTAATAAGCAAATATTTTGGAACTATGCATTAGGTGATCATGACTAGAGTGAAAATTTTTGTGCTAGTGACATGCTCAAGTGAGGAAATTTTACACTATTTTGTAATGGTAGTCATATGAATGATTATATGTCGTTTCATATGATATACATTTATAGCAATAATACATAAACAGAACAAACCTTGGGAATTCTAATCTAATAAACATTGAGCAAAACGATATACCTTCAAGTGATAGGACGGTCTTCTCATTTTGAATTTTACCGGAGAAGATGAAAAATTGGACTTTGGCTTAGTTCCGCGTCTGCAACGGACGGGTATAGGTTTATCAACAAGAAAAAGAAACGTGACAAAATTAAAAATTAAAAAGGTGAAAATTGATTGATAAATTTATCACACAAATAGCATAACCAAATCAGTTGCATCAAGTTAACCGCGTAAAACTGATGCATAGAATACTCTTTCTTATATGGAAGGTGCCCCGAAAACGTTACAAACTTAATATATGTCGTCCTCATGCATAGAGTCATCTAATATATTGTTAGGAATGCGAATCTTCAAAGTGAAAAGATATAGAAAAGAAATACATGGATTTTTAACATAGAAAACACTTTCCAAATCCAAAAGGGAAAAAAACCATTATGTCGCAACTATTTAAACTCTTTAGTATCAGCATCAATATCAAAATTACAAGCTTCAAGTTGCAAGTTTACGACTACAACAGATATTGCCTTACGAATATAATAGGAGTTTAGGATTCCACTAATAGTAAAAGTTCTTAGTCTTGATATCACTTTTCTCTCCAAGATTCCACAACTTTATCACGTGTATCTACTGTCACCAACCCAAGTGGACAACATGCTTTTGTCCTAAAAGAGAGAGTGTGCAACATGCTAGAGAGATGCGATGTCATGCAAGTAAAAATGCTAGAGAGATGCAATCGTTGGGGTCGCCGATTGCCGAGATCGAGACCCCGTTGGTCGAGGTCAATGGTCGATGTCGAAGTCATGTACGATGAGGGTCGACCCTTCATCTTTCTAAACTCCATTTTTATCTATCTCTGCAATCCTTCAACAGTGGTCGCTGAGGTTGCGTGACCTCAGCGTTGCCTCACCTAGCATCGCGCATCCTTTGTAGCCCTTGCCTAGTTTGTGTCAATCGTCTAAGGGACAATTCTAGGTTGCCCTGAGGTTGCGCAACCTCGGCAGCCCATCATCCAATGTGGTGCGATCAATCTTAACTACTGCACAGTAGCCAACGTGAGAAAGTTATGGTTTTAATCGATTGGCGCTTTCGGATTAAGGATTTGCAGAGAAATGGTGGATGGGAGATACGCCTGCAATCAATCTCATGTACCTCTCTTCAACGAAGAAAAAAAACAGCGCCCTTTATTTTTCTTTTCTATTTTTTTTAATTTCAAATTACTTTGCAACACACTGCACCAAAAGTCACTAGTCAAACGCCAATTGCTCTGAGCAAAGTACACTTGAGCCAAGAAGCTTTGGTGAAATGACTATGCATTTTCCTGAAGTGAACCAAACGCAGAAACAAGCTATAAGCGTCGCTATCTCCTAGTACACAACTCTATATTTTTATCTGGCTTGAAAGGTACGCTTCCTTTCGGGGTTAAGGATGTAACGTCATGCAAATAAAACGTGCTATTTTGGTAGCGAATTTTCTTGGTCTGAAAGGACAAAAGGTCTGACTCAAGCATTCCCAAAAAAGGACAAGACCAACATTCTTGTTTGTCTTTTTGTGTGCGCTGGAGGGCTTAGAATATGACTATGCATTTCCCTGAAGTGAACCAAACGCAGAAAAAGGCTATAAGCGTCGCTGTCTCCTTAGTACACAACTCTATATTTTTGTCTGGCTTAAAAGGTACGCTTCCTTTTGGGGTTAAGGATGTAATGTCATGCAAATAAAACGCGCTAATTTGGAAGCGAATTTTCTTGATCTGAAAGGACATGAGGTCTGACTCCAGCATTCCCCAAAAAGGACAAGACCAACATTCTTGTTTGTCTTTTTGTGTGCGCTGGAGGGCTTAGAATATGACTATGCATTTTCCTGAAGTGAACCACACGCAGAAAAAGGCTATAAGCGTCGCTGTCTCCTAGTACACAACTCTATATTTTTATCTGGCTTAAAAGGTACGCTTCCTTTTGGGTTAAGGATGTAATGTCATGCAAATAAAACGCGCTAATTTGGAAGCGAATTTTCTTGATCTGAAAGGACAAAAGGTCTGACTCCAGCATTCCCAAAAAAGGACAAGACCCACATTCTTGTTTGTCTTTTTGTGTGCGCTGGAGGGCTTAGAATTCTAATGATTTAATATCAAATATGATTTTGTTAGTATGATGATTTTTGGATTACTATAAAAATAATAATTTGTTATGATTACATATTATTGAAGGACCAAACTTCATAATAATTTATAATTATTTGTTAATTAAATTTTTGTGATCTATAATAGACTATTATTTTTACAATAGGTTAAAAACTGTTATTCAATCATTTCTCTATCAAATATTAAAGGAGTGTTGTTAGACTCTTTTCATGAAGGACATCGCTAAGCTAACAGTGCCATCATTCCTAAAGGAAAGTGCTCTTTTGTAGATAATTTGGAATCGGAAAGTTTGGAAATATGGAGGGTGACCATTGAGAAATAAATTTAGCAAAATATTCTACTTAATGAAAGGCTGCCAAAAATCCTAAAAATTTATGATATATTTATGTACAAAACAACAAAAATTCTTCATTACTCAATTAAATACAATTTAGTCTCTCTTTCTATTGTTAATATATCTAGGTATTGAGATATTTGTAGTTCACAAACAAAAAGTCCACCATTCAAATCTCATTAACTATATAAAAACTATTCTGAGTCAAAGTGATTTGTATAGGTGAAAGGTCATGACTTGTTGCACTTGAATTGCAATGCTCCATGGATTATTTTACTTTCATTATTGCCCATGTGAAAAATGTTTTACGATGGTCATGCCCTCATATCCCTTTCCCTTTCCCTTTCATATAACGAAGACTCTCTCTCTCTCTCTCTCTCTCTCTCTCTCTCTCTCTTCCTTTCTGTTTTTTCCCCAAATTTCACACCCCATCTTCCTTATTTTCTCCGTCCGTCGTGCCGCCAATAACGTGCGGCAAGACTAAAATTGGGATCTTGCGAGTGGAGCAACAGTAATGGCTACTATAAATCAAGAAGTCCCCATCCATTCATCAGGCAAGCCAAAAATGAATTCTTGCTTCATCATCTCCCTCTGTCTCTCCTCCTCCTTCTTCTTCATCGACATTTTAAGCATTGAGGCTGCACCCGATTATCTGTTCCATGATTGCCCGAACACCACCCTCTTCACTCCCAACTCCACCTACCGATCCAACCTCCACGCCCTCCTCTCTTCCCTCTCCTCCGCCGCCGCCGGCAGCACCGACGGCTTCGCCAATGCCATCGCTGGCCAAAACCCTCTAGAACGGGCCTATGGGCTCTTCCTCTGCCGCGGCGACCTCAACAGCACCGAGTGCAGCCGCTGCGTGGCCACCGGAGAACAGGATATCCTCCAAAGATGCCCAAACCAGCGAGTCTCCACAATATGGTACGACCAGTGCATGTTGCGGTACTCGAACCGGTCCATCCTCTCTGCCATGGAGGGATCGTTGGATCGTGTTTTGTATGACGTTGGGAACGTCACCGACCCAACCCGGTTCATGCAGCTTCTCGGTGAAACCCTGAGCGATATCGCCACAAGGGCTTCAGCTGGCGGGTCAGGGAAGAAGGTTGCAGCAGCGGAGGCAAACTTCACTAGCTCGCAGAAGTTGTACGCACTCGCACAGTGTACGCCGGACTTGACAGCGTCAGACTGTGTCAAGTGCCTCCAGTTTGCGATCGCTAATCTGCCACAGGGAAAGCAAGGCGGGAGGTTGCTCGCTCTAAGCTGCAACTTGAGATATGAGCTCTACCCCTTTTATGATGCCTCAGCCCTGCCGTCGCCGGCCCCTCCACCTCCCGTTCCGGCACCTCCGCCTCCCGCTCCGGTGACCGGACCTGAAATTGCATGTGTGTATAGCTTGTCTTCCTCCGTCCAGACTCTCCTTTTTCATAATATTAAGTCTGATTTTGCCATGGCCTCACTGGCCGTGGGTGAAGGCGGCCTTGCCCATGGCCACGACGGTCTGGGCGACCGGCCTCGCCATGGGAGCTCCCGAGGAATTTTACTTCTAGAGGAAAAAAAGAGAAAAAAAGAGAGAAGAAAGATGATAGAAGGTGAAGTGGGGTGAAGAGAGAGGGCACTTCAAAAAAATTATGACACAGGATCTGTCCAAATCGTTAACATGGAAAATCAGATATATTCAATATTTCACCAAATATAACCGATTTCACCAAATATATCCGATTCATCTAATAATCACTTTTCGACTTGACGTATGTCTTTTTTGCAACGTTTTTGGTTTCCTTTTGCATCAAGATTTTGATGTTGGACGTATCAATGTTCCGTATCCATCAATATGGTCATCGTGGGGTCAACCATCATAAAATTGTGTAATTATTCTTTGACGAAAACGACGTGATTGATTGATTAAATTCATGAGGTGATGACAATTGAGGATCACAGAATGCCTACGAGGTGGTAACACCATGGAGTCCGTTTCCAATCCCCTTTCTTTCCTACTCAATTTTTTTTTCCTGTTTGATAGAAAAACCTTCTTTACTTTAGGCTCTATTTATTTTCAAAAATATATTTCTAAAAACAATTACTTATATCATTTATAAAAATTAATGAATGAAAATATTTTTGTCGTCCATGAAAGTATTTAAATATAAATTGTTGTTGAAAATGAAAATTTCATTAACTAATTATTTCAAGACATGTCAACGATCACTTTTAAGAAAATATTTTTGGGCTTTTCAATTTCCACAAAATAATCAGAACCTTTATATAATTTGAAAAAATAAGTGACCATTTTTGTTCATCAAATTCATCAATGAAATTTATTTATTTACTCCATAAGAAAATCTAACTTTATTCTAATTGAAGACTATCATGTTTATTGAATGCTCCTTTCATCTTGTTCATCAATGAAATTCATTTATTTTTACATTGACAAGTGAAAATATCCTTAAGTAAATAATTAACGCATAAAATGAAATGTAGAAATTAAGATAAATTTCTTTCTCCACGAGTAATATAGATTTGCATCTTATTCTTACACATTCTGTCAACATGATTTTTCGGGAAAAAAAATTCTTTATGTGATGGACGATGGAAATATTTAATATTTCATCCCGTTGAACATGGTGGGTCTCACATCTGCCTATTAGATTAGATTATTTAGATCAAAATTGGTCAAATGTGGCTTTTACTCGATCAATGGCTATTCTTATACATTCTCTCAACATCATTTGTTCTGGACATTTACTCTTTTCTCTTCATTTTTCACGTTTGCTCTGGCTTATGGTAATTATGAAATCTCATCCAGTCATAATCTCATTACTGATGGTACGGAGATATGGTTGCCCATGTGCAGTCGAAAGCAATATATTTACTCTGATAATCATCGTAATTGCCGTTTCTGTCGTCTCAACTGTGGTGGTTCTCTTCCTTGCTCGGTGTTTCAGTAGGAGGAATGCGACCAACACACATGCAGTCGTCCAAGGAGGTCAAATCGGTAAGAAATACGTACTGCTGCCATCTACCTGGATAGAATGATAAAACCGTGTAGGCAGGATGTACTATTCTATGCTTTAAAAGAAATGACCATCCCGTTTTGTTTTGTTGCGTAGGCCTTACTGAAATTACAAACTCCCAGTCCATGTTGTACAATTTAACCACCATACTAGCCGCCACAAGCAATTTCTCTTGTCAAAACAAGTTGGGTAACGGCGGATTTGGTGAAGTTTTCCTGGTACGGCTAGTTATCACACTTGAAAGATCGTTTGTGTTAAAAACCCTTGAAGATCTTCGATTTGGCCATTTTGAAAAGTTGTGATAAAAAGACTACTCAGGTGTACTTAAACATCAAAATATTAACCTTCCAGGGCACACTTCTTAATGGACTACCAATAGCTGTGAAGAGACTATCCCAAAGCTCCGGGCAAGGTTTTGAAGAATTTAAGAACGAAGTCATGTTGCTACCGAAGCTTCAACATCGAAATGTCGTGCAGCTGCTCGGGTTTTGCTTAGAGGGTGAAGAAAAACTGCTTGTCTATGAGTTTGTGCAGAATAAAAGTCTTGACTACTTTTTATTTGGTACGTCATCTTTTCCATATATTACTAAGCTATTGCCTTTTATGTTGACACGAATATGTGATTGGCCTCAGATTATGTTGGATGTTTCCTATCTTTTGGAACCTAAAGTTAGTTCCTTGCATAGAATACATTCACGAGGATTTATCAACCAAAAATAACGTACATTCCAATTGTGCATACATGTAGATCCTGAAAAAAACAAGCACTTGAATTGGTCAACACGTTACAACATAGCATGTGGGATTGCTCAAGGAATGCGCTATCTACACGAGGACTCTCGAATTCGGATCATCCATCGTGATTTGAAATCAAACAATATATTGTTGGATAGTGAAATGAACCCCAAGATTTCCGATTTCGGCATGGCAAGGATTTTCGGGATTGACCAAACACTAGCAATGACCGAAAGAATTGCAGGAACTTAGTAAGTGTTGTTGTGCTCTGTTCTCTGCTTTTTATGCTTACGTATGCTTATATTACTTATGTATAATGGTTTGCAGTGGCTATATGTCACCTGAGTATGCAATGAATGGGCAATTCTCGGTGAAGTCCGATGTCTATAGTTTTGGCATCCTACTTCTAGAGCTCATTATTGGTAAGAAGAATGGTTTTTTCAACCAGGTAGACGGGGGCGAAGGTATTGCTTGCTACGTAAGTTGCCCAAATCAACTCCTTAACTAAAATGAAAATGGTTCAACTAAGCAAATTTGATGTCTTCAGAAATGCTTTTCAATAAACTGTTGTCAGGCTTGGAAAAACTGGAGAGACGGTACGCCGTTGTTGGTGTTAGATCCCGCCATAGGAGGGACATATTCAGTGAACGAAGTTGCTAAATGCCTCAAAATCGGTTTGTTGTGTGCTCAGGAAGATCCAAATCATAGACCCACAATGGCGGACATAGTCCGTGAGTTGAGCAGCCACCCTGTTACTCTTGAACTGCCCCGACAGCCGGCCTTCTGCCATGGCAGGACAGGGAGACTGGAATCGGACAAATCCCCTGGGAGGTCTATCACTGGGGCTGAACTTCGGTGATCATCAATGAACAATGAGCAAACATGGTGTCTTCTCGTTGAGGCTAATCATGTTTTGATCCTCTCGACAAGGAAGATCGTCTATATTAGTCTATTCATATGTATATGTGGTTTTATTGGATAGAGGAATGCAGATTCTTCCTCATTTGAAGAAATGATTACTTAGAAAGGACTAGAGTTTCACTTCATCGTCATGATTTTCTTAAAGTACTTTTCACGATGTGTCAAAACATAATCTGCGCCACTTTATTTCCATCAAATTCATTAGAAATCGAGGTCATGAAGGTCATCTCCATATATGACCTTTGCATCACCGGCTTCTTTACTCGATTATAATGGTTGGTGGTTGATCATGATGGTAAGGCAAAGCGACTTTACACACATATTTCCTTAATCCCTCGATCTCCAAGGGGCCGCGGAAAGTTGAGAATTCGAAGGGCCTTGGAGTGCTGACTCTGACCATGATCATCGCTAAACAAGAGAAGGCAACTGACGCAATTGACCTTGTAAATGACCCCTGTACATTGATTAAAAAAAAAAAAAACGGACCTTTGTACGAGGCCAATGGGGGTACATCCTCACCAGTCACCATTTACCTTATTCTCTTTCACACTTGAATGTTGATGGCCTAATCAATAGCAATATTAAAAGTTTTTTGGGATAATCCTCACCATTTCTCTCTCTCTCTCTCTCTCTCTCTCTCTCTCTCTCTCTCTCACCTCCACCATGGCTCACATGGCCCTCGCCTTTATTTCCGTGCCTCATCAATATCGGCATTACAGTTCCGCATTGCATCGGCCCATCTTTGCTCGTGCTCACCTCCTTGTCACACAAGGAGGAGAGCGGTGTCATTACTCATGGAATTGATGAAGAAGCGAAAGATGAGAAAAGGAAAAGAAGAATATGTGGAAGAAAAGGAAAGAACGAAAATTCGGACAACTGTGTATGGATGGTTCGTGGAACTATAAGGATTTACAAAAAATGTGATTAATCATCTGGGTTTGGACAAAGTATTGCTATTGGGTGAAATATGAATATGTGTCCTCTTGTTATATACATGTGGATTTCAAGGAGTATAATCCAAAGCCCCCAACAATCGCTCCATAGAAGAGGCATGTCTTTCATTGAAGAAAGGACTTGGAAGCACTTAGAATTTTTTTATAACATTCACACTCATTGCGAGCAATTGAATACATTATCTTCATTCGTCAACATTCTTGACTTGCCTTGACCTTGGCCATTACTTTTCGTGTTGGAAAGAAACACTGACTTTTGAACACTTTACTTTTTACTTTCGTTGTTGTGCTTATCTACTCCAGTCTATATCGTCCTTTATAAGATGACATTACACAATATCCTCTGGAAATTTCTACCAATTGTCTAGTGGACCGGTCTTTGACAAAGATAAGCCGAGAAAATATTAAGTGGGACCGTCTTTTCCCAGTTTCAACGAGACACTCCATTAATTAGATGCGACGTGTCGAAGTGAGACCCATTAATCTCAATTTTCTTCTCTCCTCCGTTAACCCCTCTCCACCGTTACTCTCTCTCTCTCTCTCTCTCTCTCATGGTGTCAAAGTTGGACTGCTATGGCCAAGGTCGCCACTGTAGAGCCTCGAACTGAATTTCCTAGAGACCGGATGGTGGTGGTTGGTGTCAAGCTCATAGAGCAAGGAGCTCCTGACGTGCACTTTGGTCAAGGTCGCCGAACCCCACGATCACGTCGACATGCTTCATGTTCTCATGAACGATAGTGAGAGAAAGGAAGGCTTGGGCTTAGGTTTCTAAGAGGTGTTGGTGTTTGTGTTTTTCGAGGTTGGGTGTGTAATACATGAAGGATTCTGCAACTTGAAGTAGGTTCACCTTTGGTTTCATTTAACAAACTTGAGATTAGTCTGCAAAAGAAATAGAGAATTGGAAAATTTAAATGAGCTTTAATTTCGACTTTGATTCCTAATGAACTATAAAAACTCAAGGGATTTTGCTTGTGAATTTTCCCTATAAATTTGGTCATCTTGTTGCGCACATCTTTGTTTGTGGAGCTTGTTAATGAAGTTTAAGCATTTTTGGACTTATGGTGTGGTGCTCGAGGAAGAAGACCGAACGGAAGGGAGAGAGAGAGGGCAACAGAGCCGAGAGAAGTAACGGAGGTGAGAAAAAATTGAAATTAATGGGTCCACTAGGACACATGGCAGCCAATTAACGGAGTGTCTCATTGACAACATGGCAAAACGGTCTCAACTAATATTTTCTGAGGCAGTGTGTCATCACAAAAGTTGAGATCAGCCTGATTGAATATACATTTGTTATAGATGGGCCCAGCCCATGTTTCATAAAGCCCAAACCCATGTTTCAATAGCCGCAGTTCTCTTTTTTTTCTTCTTTTTGGTCAAAGTTGCTTCCCTAGATATGCGCATGAAGTTAGTGAAGGTGGTGAGAAATGCAAGGAAAAAAGAGAGAGTGAGCTCGTCCGTGAAGGAAATGAGAAAACTAGGAAAAGAGAGAAAAATTTTCACGTGTGTACGTTTGGGTAGCCTAACATGCCAGCATGATATAAATTCACCATTACCAACTACATAATGAGGCCTCAAAATACTCCTAATCTCTAAGGATTCTCTCCAAGCATGGGTAGCATCTGCCTCGCAATGAACACTTCATCTAGCATGAAGAAGTGATTGTGATACAAGATACATACCATTTGTTTCCTATAGTATTGATGAATTTATTTCTTTTTGCTTTTCTTTATGACCGATCAAGAGAGGAAAGTTGCTTGAGGGTTGGGAGACATAACATGCTAGTTTAGCTGGTGCTCTTCGTTGTAATAAATGTCCCCAAGCACTAGCAACCCTATTACTTTTGATCAAAATCAATACTATCGATTAAATTTTTTGATCAAATTGAGTTGTTTTGTAATGTTGGTACAAATGAACTTACCACTGTGGAGTCCTTGCAATTTGACTTGGCTACAACACAAGCTGCAACAAATGATTTCTCTCGTGAAAAAAATTTGGGTGAAGGTGGATTTGGTGAAGTTTTATAGGTACTTATTACATATTTGTTAGAAACAATCCAAAATGCTTTACATATGAATTGAATTTAACATAATGATGTTGATGTAAAGCCTCTTTATGTTAGCTTCTAAGAAGTTGTGATAAGGAATTCCACTGGGAGGTCTGTCACTGGGGCTGAACTTTGGTGATCGTCAATGAACAATAAGCAAATATGGCGTGTTCTCGTTGAGGCTAATCATGTTTTGATCCTCTCGATAAGGAAGGTAATCTATTGTAATCTATTCATATGTATATGTGGTCTTATTGGATAGAGGAATGCAGGTTCTTCCTCATCCAAAGAAATGATTAATAAGAAAGGACTAGAGTTTCACTTCATTGTCATGATTTTCTCATAGTATTTTCATGATATGTGATGATATAATATGCACCGCTTTATTTCCATCACATTCATTAGAAATCAAGGTCATGAATATCATCTCCAAATATGTTCCTTTACATCTCTGACTTTTTTACTCGATTATAATGGTTAGTGGTTGATTATGATTGTAAGGCAAAGCGACTTTACACATATTTCCTTAATCCCTCGATCTTCAAAGGGCCACGGAAAGTTTAGAGTTTCAAGAGCCAACAAATGCTGTCTCTAACAAACATCATCGCTAAACATGAGAATGCAACTCACACAATTGACCTTGCAAATGACCCTTGTACTAGGCCAATGGGGGACCATCCTCACCGGTTACCATTTTTTTTTTTTTTTTCAGTTCTACTCTATTCCTACTCTATACTCACTCTCAGACCTTTGCCCTGCCTCTTGCAGGGCGTGGGAGTTGAAACCCACTCCTGAAACTTACGCGTCCCCACCCCATCCCTCCTGAGAAGGTGGAGATTTGAACCCCTCACCTCCCCATTCCATGTTGGAAGGGTGACCACTGGGGCGACACCGGTCACCATTTATCTTATTCTCTTTCACACCTGAATTGATGGTGCAATCAATAGCAACTTATTAGTAATTTTCTAGGATCATCCTCACCATTTATTTCTCTCTCTCTCTCTCTCCCTCCCCTCCACCACGGCTCGCATGGCCCTCGCCTTATTTCCATGCCTCACCATTATCGGCATTTCGATTATGCATTGCATTGGCCCATCTTTGCTCAAGCTCGCCTTCTTATCATAAGGAGGAGGGCGGTGGCATTACTCGTGGAATTGAGGAAGAAGCAAAAGATGAGAAAAGAAAAAGAAGAATTTGTAAAAGAAAAGGAAAGAACAAAAAATTCAGACAACTCTTTTCTTTATTTGATGACTGCAATAAAAGAACTGTGTATGGATGGTTGGTGGAACTATAAGGAATTACGATAAATGTGATTTATCATATGGATTTGGACAAAGTATTGCTATTGGGTGAAATGTGGATATGCTTTCTTTTGTTATATAAATGTGCGGAATTCGAGAGTATAATTCAAAGCCCATAACGATTGTTCTAAAAAAGAGGCATGTCTTTCGTTGGAAAAAAGGAATTAGAATCACTTACAATTTTATTTTTAAAAAAACATTCACACTCATTGCGAGCAATTGAGTATACTATCTTCACCCGTCAACATTCTTGACTTGCTTTGACCTCGGTCATAACTTTCCATGTTGGAAAAAAACACCGACTTTGAACTCTTTATTTTGAACTTTTGCTGGTGTCTTATCTACTCCATTCTCCTTTGTCATACATAATGATGGTTTTATTAATTTATGTTGATGGGCCTTAGAGGGCCCGTCCACCCATGTTGGGCCTAAAAGCCCGACCCGCAAGATAATGACCCATGGATGAAGGGTTGAGATATGAAGGGGTGTTACGTTGAGGGGATGTGTCTTTTGGAGAAGGCATATTTAAGGGGAGAAAAGAAAAAGAGAACGCACCTTTTGGATGAACATACGCTTTTCTTTTCTCCCTCTCCCAAAAATCAACGTAACTTTTCTCCCCCCTTGAACCAACAGTACGCTCCTTGGTAGACTGGGATCAGATTTTTCCTCGAACTTCAACGTTGGTGTTTAATCTGTGGACAATAAGGTACGCTCGATTCCGTGGTGTGTCTTTGATCGGTGATACATGTTTGTTTTTGGGCTCATCTTCCGCATTTGTTTTAGGGGTTCGATTTAGTGTCGAATCCGTTTTTAGGGAATCAGTAAAACTCGACATTGGTATCAGAGCCATAGTTAATGTTTCCCGATCCCCTTTTTACGTTATCGAATTACTTTTTTGGTCGAAATTTGAGAAAAGCCGCTGCCGGTCGATCGGGGACGGTAAAACCTGACACCCGCGTACCGTTCGCCTTGTTTTGTGATTTTTTACAAGTCAAAATTCATTTTTGATAGTGCACGGACGAAGCTCTCGTCGATACGAGAAAAACGAGTAGCAAATTGCCACCAAAGGCCACCAGACGCGCTACCACACGCGGCCGGAACGAACAAGAGTCATTGTCGCGTGCAACGCAGGCGCCGATTCGGTCCCCCACAGGCATGTGCGTCGCACGCGCCGTTTCAACCTCAGGCGCATGCGATGCACGCGCAGGGTGCGGACGCGTGCCACGAACGCATCGGCTGACGTCATTGTGACGTCAGCCAGGCACAAGCGTGGCACGTGTCGATCGGTTTGTCCGACCGATCCGACCGGGCCGACCGGTCCGTCCAGTCCGACCCGACCGCCTATTGACTCCGATCCGGCTGACCGTTGACCATTGACCTCGATCGTTGCCGTTGACTTTGACTGTTGACCGTTGACCGTTAACTTTGACCGTTAATCTAAAAAAAAATGTGTTTCTTTTTCCAATTAAATCTATGTGGATTATATGTAATCCCTTATTTATTCTGCATTCGTTGCGGGAACAATGGCTCCCCTTAGGTTGCACACCTATTCGCGCAATTACGAATGAACAAAAGGAAATGCTTTCTAAGTTGATAGTTAAGCTAACTGATCATCGATGGGAGAGTGGCGACTTAATTGATCATGTTCTTGAAGTCAACAGGAAAATACAAAAGGTCATATGGAATGGTTGTCCCATGCCACAGTCTGAGATAGTGCGATTTTTCATGAACACTCTTCCACAAGAATGACAAGAGTGTTGAATCGCGTATGGGAAGTCAATAGAGCTGCTTCGTATAGGAGAATTGTGATGGCTTTTATAGATGATTATTACTGGATTGTTACAAAGGAAAAGATCAAGAAATTAAACAAAAGAGGATCTTTTCCAATTCGTATATTGACTTGGTGTTAGATGTTTTGGTTGGTCTATATTTAGTGTGCTTTGTGGACATCTTATGTAATGTTTTCTACCTAGTTATTGTTGGTATGGCAAATAATATGTTAGTTGTATTATGTGAAAGCATTATTATTATATCATTGTTTGATATCAAATATCATTTGCTTTCTATTATTATTAACTGTTTTGGGTAATTCATAAAAAATTTTGTAATTTCAAAGAATTTATTTTGCATAGAATATTATATTAACAATAACTCCAAGTTAGGTTTTTGGATGATGATTGGAAACATAATGATCTTTTGATTCTGAAACCTCACTTGAAATTATTCATTAATATGATGGTTTTGTGCAAAATAGATGCATAAATGATAGGCATTAATAATTCGTGCATATATGTCCGATATGTTCAGATTGATGGTTTCAGCCACAAAAAGCATAGTCGCTGAGTTGAACAAAGGTGAGAAGCTCAATGGCGATAACTATGAAATATGGCACATGAAAATCCAATATGTGCTGGAAGAGCAAGAGGCACTAGAAGCTCTTAACCTGACCATGGTAGAACCTAAAGAAGGAAACATTGCACAATACAAGAGAAATAAGGATGCATTTGTTGCATGGAAAAGAAAGAACTCTCTTGCTCGCATTACGTTGCTGAGTAGCATGTAAAATGACGTCATGCAAGAGTTCAGGCATTTTGAGAATGCCAAGGAAATGTTGGAAGCATTGGCAGCAAGATTTGGTCATACTTTGGTGACTAGATTGAGGTAGCTCACTATTAGGTTTAACTCTTATAAGAAGCCTTATGGTCAGACCATGAAACAACACTTTAAAGATATGTCAAACATGATCAATGAGCTGAAAGATGCTGGCTATGTCCTGACTGACGAGCAACAAGTGCAAGCAGTGATTCGTCCCTTGCCTCAGAGTTAGGAGTATATGAAGGTGCACCTAACTCATAATGAAAATATCAAAACCTTTGAGGATGCAGTGTGTTATCTTGAGCTGGAAGAGGACTGCCTCTTGGTGGCTAAGTTGGAAGCTGAAATTTATTATGCTGGTTCTAGCTCACATGGAGCTTCGAGCTCCAAGCGCAAATGTCCTGACTGGTTCGATAAAAGGAAAGGCAAGGAAGCAGGTCCTTTAGGGAAGAAACCTAAGCTTGATCAACATGAAAGAGGAAAGCGTCCTCGAATGAAGAAGCTTACAAGGGTGAAGTGTTACAATTGTGACAAGAATGACCACTATACTCGCGACTGTCGTGAGCTAAAGAAAGTGATGAATTATGTATGTGTCGAATTTATCACTTTTCAGAACTTTACTTATGTGTCGAATTCTGTATTCTTAACTAAGTCTAATCCTTTGTGGATTGTGGATTCAGGAGCGACAGACCACGTAGCGAAAGATAGAGAATCTTTCGTGGAATTTCGACGAATACCGACTGAAACTAAGTGGATCTATGTAGGAAACAACTCTAGAATATAAGTAAAAGTAATTGGCATCTGTCAATTGAACATGCGTAGTGGACGCACTCTGTTCCTACATGATGTGTTGTATACTCCGGAGACTCGTCGGAATTTAGTGTCTATTTTAGTGTTGGTTAAACTTGGTTTTAATATGAACTTTCATAATAGTGGTGTGGATTTGTATTTGGATACAAATTATTATGATTGTGGTTATTTTCTAGATGGTTTTATTGTATTAAATGTTGACTATAGTAATGTCAATATTTGTTATTCACTTTTTACGTCTCCTAATTCATATGATAATGATGTGAGTATGTGATATGCTAGACTTGGTCACATTGGCCAACAACGTATGAATAAACTAACCAAAGAGGGCTTGTTAGGCAATATTGAAAAAGTCGATTTGCCCATATGTGAGCATTGTCTAGTAGGGAAAACAACAAGAAAACAATTTGGAAAAAGGGTAAAAGAGCTTAATTTCCTTTGCAATTAATTCATTCTGGTGTCTGTGGTCCGATGAATGTGAGAGAGATGCATGGTGCTGTTTATTTCATCACATTTATAGATGATTATACTCGATTCGGATATGTTTATTTGATTTATCATAAATCTGAAGTATTGAGTTATTTCAAAAGATTTATGAACTTGGTAGAAAATCAATTATATAAGAAAATAAAAATATTGAGATCCGATCGAGGTCAAGAATATTTATCTGATGAGTTCAGAAAATTATATGATAAAAAAGGAATAGAAAGACAGTTGTCTATTCCATATACTCCTAAACAAAATGGTGTTGCGAAGAGAAGGAACAAAACCCTATTGGAAATGGTTAAGTCAATGATAGCGCATGCTAACTTACCGTGTGCCTTCCAAATCAGTTACTTTCACTCTATATGAGTTATGGCTAGGTAGAAAATCGGACTTAAGTTTTCTTAAGCCATGGGGTTGTGCTGTCTATACTCATGAGCCCTCTCACAAGTTTGGAAAATTGGGTCATAGAGGAAAAAAGAGTATTTTTATAAGATACTCTGAACACTCGAAAGGTTATGTGTTTATAGGTGAACAGGAAAGTGGAAGTATAACTGAATTCGAATAACGGGATGTCACATTCTTAGAAAATGAATTTCATAAGAAAGGCGAAATAGGTGAGGTTACTCCATATTTGAAACCTTAGATTAAGATAATGAACTTAATAAAGTTCATCCAAGTGGGAGTAACATGAGAAGTGATGAATTTAATTCAACTCATTCTCAATTACAACCACATGATGAGATAATATCGTCATTATCTAATCTGAGTGGGAGCATGATGGAGAATGATATGCAAAGTGTACAATCTTTCATACGACGAACAAGTCGTAAAAGTATTCTCTATCGACGTTTTGACATCGAAGGTGAAACTTTCATGGTTGCTCCACAAGATGAGGATGAGCCCATAAATATTAATGATACTCTAAATTGCCCTAGTAAGAAAAAATGGATTCATGCAATGAAATAAGAGATTGAGTCAATGAAGTCAAACTAAGTTTGGGAACTGGTTGATCTTTCAAAAGGACGCAAAGCTATTAGGAATAAGTGGGTTCTAAAAAAAAAACGTAAAGCTGATGGCTCGATAGAAAGACATAAGGCTCGCCTTGTGGCAAAGGAGTATAATCAACAAGAATGAATTGATTATGAAGAAACATTTTCTCCTATAGTGAAATTTACCTCGATTCGTATTATTCTGAAAATAGTGGCTAGTATGGATTTTGAGTTACATCAAATGAATGTAAATATTGCTTTCCTCAATGGAGAATTAGAGGAATAAATATATATGGAACAACCTGCTGGTTTCATAATGAAAGGCCAAGAAGAAAAAGTATGTCGACTTATGAGATCGATATATGGCCTTAAATAGTCGTCAAGATAATGGTATATACGTTTTCATAATGCCATAATGGCATATGATTTTACAATGATAGAAGAGGATCATTGTGTATATATCAAAAGATCCAAAGATCAATTTGTGATCATATTGTCGGAAGCAATATGAAGTTTGTTAATACTGTCAAGAGTTGGTTGTCTTTCAACTTTGAGATGAAAGACATGGGTGAGGCTGCATACATTCTTGGAGTTAAGATTTTAAGAGATCGTTCGAAGAGATCATTATCTCTTTCGCAAGAAACATATATAAATAAGGTTCTTGAACGATTTCACATGCAAGATTGTAAACCCATTGATACTCCTATCGCAAAAGGTGAAGAATTGAGCCATAGACTGTGTTCAAGGACTCTACAAGAGAAGGAACAAATGAAACATGTTCCTTATGCTAGTTCTGTTGGGAGCTTGATGTACGCTATGATGTGTACAAGACCTGACATGTGTTTTGCAGTTGAAATGGTGAGTAGATACCAATCCAATCTAGGTCAAGCACATTGGAAAGCCGTTAAAAGAATACTGAGGTATTTGAAGCAAACTGCTGATTACAAGTTGAATTACCAAGGAAATGATCTGCGACTTGAAGGCTATTCAGATGCTGATTGGGGAGGAGATTTAGATGAAAGGAAATCTATCTCTGGTTTTGCTTTCTTACTGAACAATGGCGCCATATCTTGGAGCAGTAAGAAACAAACGTGTATAGCATTGTCCACAATGGAAGCTGAGTTCGTGGCACTATTAGCAATAGTACAAGAAGGTGTTTGGCTTAAGAGATTTTTGGATCATTTAGGTGTTATTGGTTATGCTGCAAATCCATTATTGGTTAACTGTAATAATCAAGTAGCTATAGCGTACACCAAAGATCCAAAATATCATGGCAAAACCAAACATATAGATACCAAGTATAATTTTGTCAAGGATATGGTTGCATGAAAGGATGTGAACTTATACGTAAAGAATGGTAGCAAATCATATGATAAAGCCAATACCTAGAGATGTGTTTTGTAGTCATATAAAATCTCTAGGACTACGTAGGGGCTGATGTACTGAATATTGTAATTTCCCTGAAGTGTTCACATTTAATGAATTTGTGTTTTTTTTTTTTTCATCATTAATGCTTATGAATCTTTGTTTAACGCTTATGCATCTTAATACTCAGTGCATTATATCGCGACCTACCCTCGGGGGGAGGGAACAAGTTTAGGGGTATTGCCTAAAGGACAGGCTTAAGACCCATGATTAGGCGCAGGCTCTCCCAAGCCCATACCCCGCGTGACGTTGGGATATTCTTAAGGAAATTTGCACAAAAGGAGTCGCCACTAGCCTATTGGGGTCGGCTAGAAAAGCATGGGAACGTGCCTCACTTCCTACGCAACCAGAGAATCTAGGATCGGGGACTTGATTACACTAATTGACTATTAGTGCCCTTTCGGTACCTAATCTTGTTCATTTTAACAAAATGATTTTTGGTAGGCAGTTTGGATTGATTTTATACCTATTCACTAACATGTGAGGTGATCATGCGGGTGCGCAATCATTAAAGTAATAATTATACCTACCGAGATCTTATTTGCCCTAAAATCAAACATGTGCAAATTAAACACAAAACACGCAGATTAAACATGCGATGAAAACAACATACAAGAAAATAAAGGCCTAATTACACTAAAGCGGCGATACATAGCAATTCCTAACCAAACTCTATTATTTTTGGATTTTCGAAATTTTTAATTTAATTTAATTTAATTTTAATTTTTTTGACTTTCTTAAAAAAAGTCGAATTTTTTAATGTTTTCTGAGTTTTTTGAAATTTCGGAAATTTTTTTGAATTTTTATCATTTTTCGAAATTTTTGATTTTTTTTTTTTTTTTTTTTTAAATTTTTAAAATTTTTAATATATATTTAATATTTAATATTATTATACTTCAATAAAATGGGTTCGGACCGGGTAAACCCAATCCGGCCCGTGGGCCCAACCCAAACCCGGATCCAACATTTTTGGGTTAAAAAAAAAACATTTTTTTTTAATTTTTCTTTTACAGTTTTTTTTAAGATTCTTTTTGTTATTATTTTTTTTTTCTTTTCCCCACTTCATCCTTTCCCCTGCACGTTCTGCCCAACGGTCCTTCCCGAGGCCAGCTTTGCCGTTTTAATTTTCTATTTTTTCCTGATTTTTCTTGGTTTTTCTTTTCCCCTTTTTTTTTTTTTTTTTTTATTTCTTTCCCTCCTCCCTTATGACATTTTCACCGAACACCCCCATCTACTGTCTTTTCTTCTCTTTTTGGGTTTTCCTCTTTTTCTCATTTTTTTGTCATTTTCTGGCTTTTCTTTGTTCCTTATTTCTTTACCCTTTTTTTTTTGTTTTTTATTCTTTACGCCCCTCTTCTTCTTCGATGGTTTCCCCCATGCCCGAAGCTAAACTTCATCAAGGCAAGCCCACGCACTGGCTCCGGTCGGAATAATAGGCGCCTCCCATCGCCGGCGACCACCACCTAACGGTCGCCCACCTCGACCGGCGTCAACCGCCGTCAACCATTTTCTCCGGCAACCAAGTGACATTCGACACGAGGAAAAACACTTGCTGATTTGACGATACAACGCCACTTCACGAAAATAACACCAAAGCACAGCAACACACAAGACTTAAACATTGAAGAACCGTTACAAAAGTAAAGACAAGTTGATCTCCGGTTATAAAAATGTACTAGCCTTCGGCCTCCTCTGAGGCATTTAGTCGAACATATAGGATGCACCAGTTAACAAAAGGAACCTAGTCTCACTTGGGGCATAGATTTGGGCAGACATCAACACTACATGCACAAGCCATACTAAAGATCCGCTCAAGGACCAGTTAATCAAGTCGGAATAGACATAAGCGAAGAACGACCATCTCCAGGCTTCAACAAACTTGCATAACTTAGATATCATTCAGGCATTTTCACAAGCACTTGATGTGCGCGACTGGCACGGGGGATTTTCCACTTGATAGATACGCGAGACAAACCTAAACTGCTACCACGTACTAGAATAGCTAGTAGCTTATCGGGAGGACCGGCTCGGACCGAAACTTGCGCGAACTAGTCAGCATGAGTTCCGGCCCGACGCCTCCCAAGAAACAAGAGACACACGGTCAAAACTAAGCCTACCTCGGTTCAAGAGGAGGGCTGCGGCGACGAACGGACCCGGCCGACGACCAAACACTCTCCCAAGCTTGCTCTTCGGTGTTCTCTGTTCTCCCCCAACCAAAAACCCCTTGCCGGTTTTATACCCGGCCAGCAGCGCACATGGCCTCCGTGGTTGCCAGCTTGCCGGCCGAAATGCCTCCTCCGACCCGCGGATCACGCTGGTCGCCTGCAATCCCGATCCCCTGCTCCCGGTCGTTGCTCCATTTTTCTGTTTGTACCCTCCTCTTTTCTCTTTTTTGCAGAAGCATGGATGTTGTGAGGGGAGGAAGATGATATGTGCACGGGCCGGGTTGAAATAAAAGGAAATGGGCCAGCCCAAGTGCGAAAAAAGAAAAGGAAAAGAGACATGTGGGCGAGCCCATGCGCGAAGAAAGACCCATATACTCGGCCTCATTCGATTTGTATACCTTTTAATGGATCTTCTTTTTCTTTTTCTTTTTTTTTTTTTAAAACTTTTTTTGTTTTGACAATTTTGGAGAAATAAAGACCGTTCAATATGCCATGCAATGATGAAAACACGATATCTTAATGATTTTTTTTTTTTACTTTTCTTTTTTTATTTAAATTTTTTTGTAATAATAATTTTTTTTATTTTAATTTTAAAACATAGTGACGCAAATGCTCCTAATGTCTATATATGATGCAATTTTAACGAAAATTTTTTTGTTAAGGGGTTAGAAATCAATTCCCAATTTTTCAATGCAATTAAGAAACACTCAAACAAATCGTCAAAATTTAGGTGTCAACAGCTGCCCCTCTTTGAATGGAAACTCGAAGAGATTCCTTTCAAAGACGAGAGACACCTAAATTTTGCCCATGGAGGCTGATGAATAGGGTTGCACGGGAAAGAGATATGAAGGGATGACCTACTTTGTAAAAGACGTCATTCGACCGGGATTGGCAAATCTTATTGTATGATAATGAGTTTCGACGGGAAGAAAGGTCTCACCGTGTATAAACGGGTTTCGACTGGATGACAGTTTTACCGTGTAAAAACGGGTTTCGACTAGAGAAAGGTCTCACCGTGTACAAACGGGTTTCGACCGAATGATAGTCTCACCGTGTAAAAACGGGTTTCGACTGGGAGGAAAGTCTCGCCATGTACAAACGGGTTTCGACCGGATGATAGTCTCACCGTATAAAAACGGGTTTCAACTGGATGACAGTCTTACCGTGTAAAAACGAGTTTCGACTAGAGAAAGGTCTCACCATGTACAAACGGGTTTTGACCAGATGTGATAGCCTCACCGTGTAAAAACGGGTTTCGACCGGGAGGAAGGTCTTACCGTGTACAAACGGGTTTCGACCGAATGATAGTCTCACCGTGTAAAAACGGGTTTCGACTGGGAGGAAGGTCTCACCGTGTAAAAACGGGTTTCGATTGGGAGGAAGGTCTCACCGTGTACAAACGAGTTTTGACCGAATGATAGTCTCACCGTGTAAAAACGGGTTTTGACCAGATGGTAGTCTCACCGTGTACAAACAGGTTTCGACCGTGTGGTTTAGAAAAACCCACCAACCTTGTAAATGACATGGTTTAAGGCTGACCATGAACCTTTGGAAAATGGCATGGTTTAAGGCTAACCATGAACCTTTGGAGACGGCATGGTTTAAGGTTGACCATGAACCCTTTGAGATTGCATGATTTAAGGCTAACCATGAACCTTTGATTTTTAGGGAAGCACCGCTAATCCCTTGAAAGCTGCATGGCTTCACTAAGGAATCTGTGAAACTCAACTTGGGCAAATGTCATTAGAGACGTCATTAAGAGGCATATTGGCAATATTACAGCATTAATTGAACAAGCTAATCAAGTTAAGTCCGACTTCTTTAGAAAAACATATGATGTCAATCAGCATTATGTGGCGCAAAACTGTCATCTTGCTCGAGGATATATCATTGATCATCAAATTTTCTAGAAGTCAAGTTTTTATTAGAACGGTTACGACTCATGAAAAAGGCTCATTAAGCATGCCAAACTAGAGCTTCTTAGTCAGAAAGGGCTTCTCACACACTCTCGATAAAATGGCTGTTTGATCCCATCCATTCACGTGGGAAGTAACTGATTGCTGAAAGTATCTCACCTAGCCTATGTCAAAGGCTTTCGGAAACATTCGCAATGAACACAATCTGATCAATCAAAAAGGTCTTTTGAAAGGACCGTAATATAGGCTTGGTTAGGGCTTACACAAATGATGATTGCTTTGAGGCCAATAAAGGAACATTTGTCACTATCTTCATTGGGTTTACGAGTCGAGAACTTGGAAGATAAGACAAGATAGAATTATTTCAACTCCTTCAAGCAGTAGCTTCTTTGTGGTATTCTCATTTTCACTCAAATCATCACAATCAAAAGAGGCTTTGGAAAAGGGTTATAATGTTGGCTCGGGAAAGGCTTGAAAGGCTTAAAATTTTCAAGAGGGTCTTTAAGAGTCAATGATCATCATGGCATTGTGACTGGGTCACTTGACCTTTCGAAAGCATTTGGCTTTTGAAACACAGCGCATCTCGAGAGTTCATTCACTGATCATTTCTACATAAGAGCTTTGCTCTTTTCTCTAATTTCATTTGTCCTTTGCGATGATTTTTTTTCGCAAACACTTGGATTTTGATAATTTTTCTTTCACATAAAATGCGGCCTTTTGGCTCTTTTTCTTGACGGACATTGGCCTTGCTTTTACCAGGCACACTGCTTTTTCATGCCCTCTAGTTTGTCGAGCTTTTTGCTCTTTGAACTTTGGTAGCTTATGACTTTCGAGATGCTTTTCACATTTTCTTGTGATTGTCAATTATATTTGGTCAATTCTTATGTCTTGCCCCAGTGAAGGGAGATGATCACCGCTCGGGATTCAAAAATGAATAATCAGGCTCAAATTGGTTATAGCAATGGGTATCAGTGTTTGGGTAGAGAATGAAGTGCTCTTCTTCACCTTGGTATAAGTCAAGCTCTAATGAGAATTCCTCTGAAGCTATCACTAGAAGATTGATGCAAGTGAAAGTAATAGAATCTTTCTCAATCTTTCGCTCTACAACATGATCATAATCCTCTATCTTTGCTGCAATGTAAGGTCGTCCTCGACAAGGGTACTTTGAAGTATCTTTTTTTTTTTTTTGCCCAAAGGGATAGCAAGAGATTAGTGCAATGCTTGGGATTGATGAAGGAAATGCCTTTATCATTTCGATCTTTGCACTCAATGCGAATGAATCTTTCATCCTAAGAGAAGGTCGCCTTTCACTCAACTCTCAAAAGTATTTGAAGGACATATTTGGACGTGGCTTGCCTTTCTTCATCCTAAGCACTTCTTGTTTGGCATGGTTAACATCTCCATTTCACTTTGTCAAGATCATCTGAGTAGATCAATCTCCATAGGAAAATTTGATTCAAAATGAATAATCCACAAAACGAGAAAACAATTTTGAGATAAAAGAATACTCAAAAAGTTTGCAGAAATTTTTTTCTTTTCTCATTTTTGTGTTTGTCTCTAAAAAAGCGCCAAAGGTTTTTTTTTTTTTTTTACTTAAAAAAAAGAAAGGATTGAGAAGAAGGGTACTTACTTGCGGCATGGCGACCTGGTAACCCTGTAAAGAATGTAAAAGAATATGTTAGCGCAAAGATCCTTAGAGATTGAAATGTTGGAAACGATACATTATTACCCTTCACTCGCTTTTATCCTTTGAGGGCTAACATCTCTTAGATTCACCCTCGTGGATATTTGATAACTTGGCATTACTCTTCACTTACATTTTCCCTTAAGCATTTGATGTCTTCCTATCAAAGGAAAGAAAGAATCATGTCAAAGACGCTATCCAAAATGAGCAATTGGAATCGACACCATTTACCCTTCATGTGTTTTTGTTCTTCAAGTATGAACTTTGCTTGAAGTTGCTAGAATTGATTGAAAATTGGTTATGTGGCCCTGATTTTATCCATAAAAAGCACTTATTTATTGTATACAACAATTCACAAAGTTTGATTCCTGTTTTGTTTTTTTTTTTTTTTTTTTTTAGATGCTCTTTCTGAAGAGATGTTTAGCCGACAAGGATCTTGAAAATTTTATATATGGATCATGAGATGTGTTTTTCAAGATTTTGCTTTGAAAGGAGAGTGTGTGCTCCTTGTTTCCACATTTGAGGATATTGTTCTTTAGATGCTTTGCCCGCTTATTGCCTTGATGGAAGGTGCTGCTTCTATGGTCAAGGTGCAACATTTTTCCCAATCATCACCCTGTAAGAAGAGGAGATGAAACGAGTTATCTCTATACTTAATTAGGTTCAATTTAGGAACGATACATCCTTTTTGATGAATCTGACAATGTTGTTCTAGCACATTTCATTGGTTGGGAGATGAGAGATTTTTTTTTTCTAAATCAAACGTTGCTTTCCCACTCTTTATTTGACAAACCTTTATTCTGTTCAAATCCATCCTGTATCAAAGAAAAGGACATGTCATTTTTTTATGCTGAAGAGAATCAATTCTAGGAACGAGATACATCCTTTTCAAAGTCGGGCGATCAACATCCCAAGGTATCTCTAATGGAGGAGTGGATAATATTGCCCCTCTGTTTCATTTGAATCTTTCCTTGTTTAAGATGAACAAGACTTAAAAATGCTCCACCGCGTTGGTTAGGAACGTTACAAAACTTGACACTCTTGATGTCTCCTTGATAATGGGAAAAAAAAAACCATGTCGGAAACGGTATCAGAAATTGATGATTGAAATCGATACAGTTTACTCTTCTTTCGATTTCACCTTCCTTCGATTTCGCCTTTTTGAATGCTTGGCAACTCCCTTCATTTGTCTCATCATGCAGAGTGGATGAAATTGATGGGCTATTTTGATTCCTAAAGCATTTGCAAATAACAAAACTTCCTAGAATGGAATTCAACTTTGCTCTGCCTTTATGGAAAATTGGTGCCAACGATGCCTCAATGCATGCTTGCTTCTCGAGTTCGATGAGCCTAAGAAAACGACTACGGGAAGAGAGGGCCTTAAGCATAGTTTTCTTGAAATTCGTTTTGGAAGGTAGACATAAAGGTTCGCTTGAAACATTTCTGAATTTGTTTTTTCTTTTCTTTCTTTTTTTGTTTTTTTGGGATGATTTTCACAAAATTGAATTCCGTCATAAAAAAAATGAGTCACGTGATTTACCAAAGCATCAGTTGGATTCGCGATCAAAACCCAAAATGGAAAACAAGACTCTTAACAAGAGTAAAGACAATGATAAAATGCAAGAAACTCTTGTATAGATAAGAGTAAAAATCAACTCTCGTTCCAGCCCTAGAATTCACTTCTCTATGTAGTCAAACACGAGAATGTCATCGAGCATCACGCATAGCCTACAAAAAGGCAACAATGTCGATAACTTTGTGAATGAGAAAAGATCTCTCAATGAGGTCGCTTCTTACAACAAAATCAAGGTGACGTTACATGCCCCATAGTCTTTATTACGGGGGTTTAGTATCTCACCAAGATTAGTCATAAGAGAAGGGGCATCATTAAAAGATCAATTGATGGTTATCAATCGAATATCCACTCTATTTCAAAAGGTTTCGTATGCAAAAGTGTCATTGATTTTTGAAAGATTGATTTGTAATTTTACTCAAAGAAAAATGAAGTGATTTCTATTTTGAGGAATTTATATACAAAATGATTTGCATTATAGTCCCAAAATGTGAGAATGAGAAAATTTGATAAAAAAAAATGCAATTTCAATTTTTGTGCCCCAATATAAAATCACAACTTGAAAGTTTTTTTTTTTTTTTTTTTTTTTTTTTTTTTTTCAAAATGATTTCGAGCCCATAACTAGAAATTTAAATAAAACCATGTGTTCAACGGGGCCAAATCAAAATGTTTAGAACTTGCCTTCAATGTTCACTTATCAAAAGTGACTGCCAATCTTTTTTCAATCATAAGCTTATATCGCCGAGGGCATTCGATTGATTTTCGCAAATTTCAAGATGAAAATGCAATACAAAATGGGCAAATAAAAAGGAAAATGATACTTACAATGGGTGCCAACCTTTGTCTCTATTTTTTTTTACATAGACATGCACATGAGATGTGGTTCGATTTCTACTCTATATGGCCCAAAATGAAGCCATGAGATCACCAGACTGAACCGACAAGGTCGTGGCTGGGTCAGGTTACCCATGACTCCGGCTTCGTCAAAGAACCGACCCGTGTCACATGCTCGCAGACCGGGGTGGGTACCTTTGACGTGAAGAAAGAAATTTTGGAGTAGAGATGGGCGACTCATACTACGCTGTTGTAGTCGGAGTGGTATTCACCTCAACACCATCCTAAGTGATCCTACGCGGCCCAGGTCTGGTGGCAGGTTGTGTGTGCCATGGTGTAGTGCAATGCAAAGAATACATGCACAACAATTTATAGGCGAACAACACTCCGTACATAAAAATAAATCATACATTCCTACACCTCCCTGCAAGACAAAGGTGAGCAAACACTTCCTCTTATACCTCCCATTATGTAAGAACATTTAACACCTTTCATGTTAGGGGCGTACCTGCAATCCTCGCTGCCAAACAAAAATATTTTTGAACAAAATTAATTTTGGCCTAAGTCCTCTAAGGTTTAAAACCAAGTCACCAGCGGAGTCGCCAAGCTGTCGCGACCTACCCTCGGGGGGAGGGAACAGGTTTAGGGGTATTGCCTAAAGGACAGGCTTAAGACCCATGATTAGGTGCAGGCTCTCCCAAGCCTATACCCCGCGTGACGTTGGGATATTTTTAAGGAAATTTGCACAAAAGGAGTCGCCACTAGCCTATTGGGGTCGGCTAGAAACCAAGTGAGGCATGGGAACGTGCCTCACTTCCTACGCAACCAGAGAATCTAGGATCGGGGACTTGATTACCCTTTCAGTACCTAATCTTGTTCATTTTAACAAAATGATTTTTGGTAGGCAGTTTGGATTGATTTTATACCTATTCACTAACATGTGAGGTGATCATGCGGGTGCGCAATCATTAAAGTAATAATTATACCTACCGAGATCTTATTTGCCCTAAAATTAAACATGTGCAAATTAAACACAAAACACGCAGATTAAACATGTGATGAAAACAACATACAAGAAAATAAAGGCCTAATTACACTAAAGCGGCGATACATAGCAATTCCTAACCAAACTCTATTATTTTTGGATTTTCGAAATTTTTAATTTAATTTAATTTAATTTTAATTTTTTTTAACTTTCTTAAAAAAGTCGAATTTTTTTTTAATGTTTTCTGAGTTTTTGAAATTTCGGAAAATTTTTTGAATTTTTATCATTTTTCGAAATTTTTGATTTTTTTGATTTTTTTAAATTTTTAATATATATTTAATATTTAATATTATTATACTTCAATAAAATGGGTTCGGACCGGGTAAACCCAATCCGGCCCGTGGGCCCAACCCAAACCCGGATCCAACATTTTTGGGTTAAAAAAAAAAACATTTTTTTTAATTTTTCTTTTACAGTTTTTTTTTTTTTTTTTTAGATTCTTTTTGTTATCATTTTTTTTTAATCTTTTCCCCACTTCATCCTTTCCCCTGCACGTTCTGCCCAATGGTCCTTCCCGAGGCCAGCTTTGCCGTTTTAGTTTTCTATTTTTTCCTGATTTTCTTGGTTTTTCTTTTTTTCCTTTTTTTTATTTCTTTCCCTCCTCCCTTCAAACATTTTCACCGAACACCCCCATCTACTGTCTTTTCTTCTCTTTTTGGGTTTTCCTCTTCTTCTCATTTTTTTGTCATTTTCTGGCTTTTCTTTGTTCCTTATTTCTTTACTTTTTTTTTTTTTTTTTTTTTTTATTCTTTACACCCCTCTTCTTCTTCGATGGTTTCCCCCATGCCCGAAGCTAAACTTCATCAAGGCAAGCCCACGCACCGGCTCCGGTCGGAATAATAGGCGCCTCCCATCGCGGCGACCACCACCTAACGGTCGCCCACCTCGACCGGCGTCAACCGCCGTCAACCATTTTCTCCGGCAACCAAGTGACATTCGACACGAGGAAAAACACTTGCTGATTTGACGATACAACGCCACTTCACGAAAATAACACCAAAGCACAAAGCAACACACAAGACTTAAACATTGAAGAACCGTTACAAAAGTAAAGACAAGTTGATCTCCGGTTATAAAAATGTACTAGCCTTCGGCCTCCTCGAGGCATTTAGTCGAACATATAGGATGCACCGTTAACAAAAGGAACCTAGTCTCACTTGGGGCATAGATTTGGGCAGACATCAACACTACATGCACAAGCCATACTAAAGATCCGCTCATGGACCAGTTAATCAAGTCGGAATAGACATAAACGAAGAACGACCATCTCCAGGCTTCAACAAACTTGCAGAACTTAGATATCATTCAGGCATTTTCACAAGCACTTGATGTGCGCAACTGGCATGGGGGATTTTCCACTTGATAGATACGCGAGACAAACCTAAACTGCTACCACGTACTAGAATAGCTAGTAGCTTACCGGGAGGACCGGCTCGGACCGAAACTTGCGCAAACTAGTCAGCACGAGTTCCGGCCCGACGCCTCCCAAGAAACAAGAGACACACGGTCAAAACTAAGCCTACCTGGTTCAAGAGGAGGGCTGCGGCGACGAATGGACCCCAGCGACGACCAAACACTCTCCCAAGCTTGCTCTTCGGTGTTCTCTGTTCTCCCCCCAACCAAAAACCCCCCTTGCCAGTTTTATACCCGGCCAGCAGGCGCACATGGCCTCTGTGGCTGCCAGCTTGCCGACCGAAATGCCTCCTCCGACCCGCGGATCGCGTTGGTCGCCTGCAATCCCGATCCCCTGCTCCCGGTCGTTGCTCCATTTTTCTGTTTGTACTCTCCTCTTTTCTCTTTTTTGCAGAAGCATGGATGTTGTGAGGGGAGGAAGATGATATGTGCACGGGCCGGGTTGAAATAAAAGGAAATGGGCCAGCCCAAGTGCGAAAAAAGAAAAGGAAAAGAGACATGTGGGCGAGCCCATGCGCGAAGAAAGATCCATATACTCGGCCTCATTCGATTTTTATACCTTTTAATGGATCTTTTTTTTTTTCTTTTTTTTTTTTTTTTTAAACTTTTTTTTTGACAATTTTGGAGAAATAAAGACCGTTCAATATGCCATGCAATGATGAAAACACGATATCTTAATGATTTTTTTTTTTACTTTTTTTTTATTTAAATTTTTTTGTAATAATAATTTTTTTTTTATTTTAATTTTAAAACATAGTGACGCAAATGCTCCTAATGTCTATATGTGATGCAATTTTAACGAAATTTTTTTGTTAAGGGGTTAGAAATCAATCCCCAATTTTTCAATGCAATTAAGAAACACTCAAACAAATCGTCAAAATTTAGGTGTCAACACATTATATTAAGTTAAGAAAGTATGTCGGACAGATAAGAGATTACCCCACTCATACAGGTAATCGCCTCTATTTACTATGTGAAAAATAGAGATATGGCGGTTTTTAAGCTTATTATCTAGGTGATAATTGAGAGCTCAAGCTTAATATACATATGTCGCCTTAACTGAGGGTTAAGATGATGACATAATATTTACTATGTTCAAAGTAAAATAACCCACATATTTTACTTTATTTGTCTATGATGTCAAATGTGAGTTCTGATGAATTCTGTGAATGAGTAGATACGTGAACTCAAGTTAGACATTAAGTATGTCTGAACTATCATCTGTATGGTATTGATGGTATAGGCATACGCTCCATGGGAAATGAGTTAAATATCGTAATACGTATTTCATACTACATATGCATGAGATGACCAATAAGAATGGCAAAAGTTTGATCTCAACTTTTATGCCGTGTGAAACTTTTAAGGAAAAGAGTTCCTCAATTTAGTGCCCTCATAACTCTTACTTATTCTCAAAATTTTTATTCAGTGATTGCTATCTTAGAATATTGCCAATGATCATGAATTGATTCGATCTAATGGGACATTTCTAGAAAAGCAAGCTGAACTGAAGTTGTGAGTTTGAAGAAAATAGGAAGATCGAATTTGAAGAATCACATTTTAGTTTTTGTATTCACTAGTCGACCAATTATGACTATCTTTGGGATAATCGTAATTGTGAATATAATATATCATTATTTAAAAAGTGATCAAGAGAGATATAAATGTGATCGATTGATCTACGGTACTGCATACTAAATCTACTCAGAGTGTGATGCACATTATGAGCTGATATATATTCCTAACAGATGTATAGCAACAAGCTCTCAAAGTATGCTGGTCGCACGGATTATTCACCGGTATGAACGTTGCAGAGAGGTAAAGAGGATCTTATTCGGCTCACCATGTGCGAGTGGGAGATGATGGTTTTATTTATTTATGTTGATGGGCCTTAAAGGGCTCATCCGCCCATGTTGGGCCTAAAAGCCTAGCCCGCAAGATAAGGGCCCATGGATGAAGGGTTGGGATATGAAGGGATGTTACGTTGAGGAGATGTGTCTTTTAGAAGACGTATTTAAGGAAAGAAAAGAAAAAGAGAACGCACCTTTTAGATGAACGTACGCTTTTCTTTTCTCCCTCTCCCAAAAATCAACATAACTTTTCTCCCCCCTTGAACCAACAGTATGCTCCTTGGTAGACCGGGATCAGATTCTTCCTCGAACTTCAACGTTGGTGTTTAATCTGTGAACAATAAGGTACGCTCGATTCCGTGATATGTCTTTGATCGGTGATATATGTTTGTTTTTGGGCTCGTCTTCCGCATTCATTTTAGGGGTTTGATTTAGTATCGAATCCATTTTTAGGGAATCAGTAAAACCCAACACATAAGATAATATTGTACAATATCCTCTGGAAATTTGCACCAATTGTTTAGTGGATTAGTCTTTGTCAAGACAAGCGGAGAGAATATCAATTGGGACCTTCTTTCTACGTTATCAATGAGATGCTCCATTAATTGTATGCTACGTGTCCAAAAAGGACCCATTAGTCTCAATTTTCTTCTCACTTTTGTCAACCCCTATCCTCCGTTACTTTCTCTCTCTCTTCTCTCACTCATGGCATCAAAGTAGTACTGCTTTAATCAAAGGCGTCGTCGTAGAGCCTCCAGCGGAAGTTCATGGAGCCCAGGCGGTGGTGGTTGGTGTTGAGCTTGCAGAGTAGGGAGCTGCTGACGTGCGCTTTGGTCAAGGTCATCGAACCTGGCGATTGCGTTGTTGCGCTTCATGTTCGCAAGAGTGATAGTAAGAGAGAGGAAGGCTCGGACTTAGGGTTTCTATGAGGTGTAGGTGTTTGTGTTTTTCAAGGTTGGGTGTGAGTTTACGAAGGTTTTTGCAACTTAAAGTAGGTTCACCTTCCGTTTCATTCAATAACCTTGAGATTTGTGTGCAAAAAAATAGAGAATTGAAAAAGAAATTTAACTAAGCTTTATTTCGACTTTGATTCCTAATGAATTGTAAAAAGGCTCAAGGGATTTTGCATGTGAATTTTCCTCGTAAATTCAGTCATCTTGTTGTGCACATCTTTGTTTGCAGAGCCTGTTAATGGAAAGTGTAAGCATTTCTTGATTTATGGTGTGGTACAAAAGAAAGAAGAGCAGAGAGAAAAATCGGAGTTGACAAAAAAAAAATTGAAATTAATGAATTCACTAGGAGAAGTGGCAGCCAATTAATGGAGTCTCTTGTTGATGACATGGAATGATGACCCTACCTAATATTTTCTCAAGGCGCATGTCATCATTGAAGTCGAGATCGGCCCAATTGAATATACATTTGTTACAGATGGGCACAGCTCATGTTTCCTAAAGCCCAAATCCATGGTTCAATAGCCACGATTCAGCCACTTTCAGAGTTGCTTCCCTAAATATGTGCATGAAGTCAGTGAAGGTGGTGACATTTCATGCAAGGACAAAGTGAAAGTGAGCTTGTCCGTGGAGGAAATGAGAAAATGAAGAAAAGAATGATAAACGTTCACGTGGGCGCGTTTCAGACGCCCCAACATGCCAACGTGATATAAATTCACCGTCACCAACCACACTATGAGGCCTCAAAATATTCCTAACCTTTATGGATTCCTGCTAAGAATAGGTAACACGGTAACACCTGCACCACAATGAACATTTCCCTTAGCATGAAGAAGTGATGGTGATACAATATTAATCCCATTTCTTTCTTATAGTATTGATGATTTTGTTTCTTTTTGCTTTTCTTCATGGCCGATCAAGACAGGAAAGATTGCTTTACAGTGAGGAGACACAACATGCCAATTTAACTAATACTCTTCCTTCTAATAATGTCCCGAAGCACTGGCAGCCTTATATCTAGAGGTGAGTATGGTTCCGAGATAAAATTAGGAGCCTGAGGACCTAAACAGTAGGAATTGGAAACCACTCACCCCTCCCTATATCCATTATTATAGATCACAATCAACATTATTGATGTAATTTTATAATCAATTTGAGTTGTTTTGTAATGTTGGTGCAAACAAACTTAATTCCATGGAGTCATTGCAATATGACTTGGTTGCAATACTAGCCACAACAAATAATTTTTCTCGTGAAAACAAGTTAGGTAAAGGTGGACCCGGTGAAATTTTTTAGGTGCAAATTACATATTAGTTAGAAATAATAAGAATGCTTTACATTTGAATTAAACATAATTATGTCAAATAAAAAGAAGGGCTAATACCTTAAAAAACCCCAAACTGGTACACTTGTGACAAATTTACCTCAAACTATTTTTTTGACCATGAAAAACCCCAAACTAGTAAACTTGTGACAAATTTATCCTGACTGATTATAAAAAACCCTAAACTGGTACATTTATGACAAATTTACCCCAAACTAATTTATTCAACTGCAAAAAACCATAAAGTAGTAAATTTGTGACAAATATACCATATACTAAATTGGATTAATACCACAAAAAAATCATAAAAATTGTAAATTGTGACAAACGGAACGTAAAATCCTAAATTGGTATATTGGTTAACTGTCACGTGTCATTTAACTTAATAATTTGAGAATAAAATTTAACAAAAACTAACACAAGGTAAATTTGTCACAAGTGTACCAGTTTGGGATAAATTTGTCAAAAGTATACCAGTTTGGGGGTTTTTAGTGGTCAAAAAAATAGTTTTGGGTAAATTTGTCACAAGTGTATCAGTTTGGGGTTTTTTAGGGTATTATCCCTAAAAAGAAACATGTAAAGCTTTTTTATGTTTGCTTATAAGACGTTGTGATTAGGAAATAAACGCTAAATACAAAACACTTTAGGGTAGACATTCTAATGGACAACAAATCGCAATGAAGAGGTTATCTCAAAGCTCAAGACATGGTGATGAAGAATTCAAGAATGAAGTTCTATTGGTCGCAAAGCCTCAATACAGAAACCTTGTATGGCTGCTCGGATTTTGCTTAGAGGGAGATGGAAAACTACTCACCTATGAGTTTGTGCCAAATAAAAGTCTTGATTACTTCTTATTTGATTTGTTCTTATTTGGTTTGTTGCAGTTTAACCTTCTAATGTGCAGAAAGTACCATTTGCAAGAAATCATACGTTCAAGCTTTCACTAGTTGTGGAAAATTTGAATTTTTTGGTTTTTGTTCTTTTAACTGAATATAGATTTTTCATGAGCAACCTTTGATGAATGAGAGTAAATATATTGGTAATTTAACTAACACTCCCATTTGATTATTTAGTCTAGACGAGAAGGAGTTGAATTGAGTCTTCCAGAAGCATGACAATGTACGATCCATGTAACATAAAGAAAACGGGATTGTCTTTCTCAAATGTTTATGTACATGTTTTACATTCTTTTCTTATTTCTTTTTCTTTTCACGGAGTGTTTTCTTATTAATGTTTTCCGAACTTCAATGACAGGTCTCCCGTCACCAAGAATCGAGGCACATTTCAGGTGCAACTTTCCCAAGCGGATCTGGCAATTATCTCAATCTCATACTAGTTAAACATGGTAGATTTTGCCAAACAATGGATAAGGACACCTAAGTGTCAAAAAATTTGAAAAACGTTCACCTAAGTGTCAGAAATCCACCGTATTATAATACTTATGATGAATGTTTTTAAAAATTTATGGTGCTCAAATAATCGTAAAAAAAAAAAAAAAAATTATGATACCTAAGTAAATGTTGTACATAAGTTATGACAGTCAAATAATCGAAAAAAAAAATGTTATGGCACTCAAGTGAGCGCTGCACGAAAGTTATATCACTTGTCATGTCCTTTTCTTTACTAAACAGGTGGATAAGGTTGAATTCGGGTGGTAAGTGGGTGCAAGATGGTTTCTATCTGCATTAACTCATTTTTACGTCATACAACATTAACGACTCATATCCAAACCAAACCCAACACATATCTATTTCAGTTCGGGCTCAAACTCTTAACAATTGTTGCCATTAAATAAGAGGTCATGTAATTTTCAAGTGGCCCAACTCTAAGAGGCTATTTTTATTTGTATTATTTTTCTGGAGATGCAAGTTGAGTTTTTTTCTCACAAACTGAAACGAAATTCTTTCAACAACCTTATAAGATATGTTCAGGATTAATGTTTCCCATCTATTTTTTTGGGCCCAAAGAGAATCATCCCTTTCGCAAGACTCCTTCCAACACGATAAAGTTGTTTTAGATATTGACTGTAATACGAGCAAAGGTCAGCGAAAATGATGTCTTCTAGCGTTTGATCTACACACGCAACTAATATAATGTCTACAACGAAATAGACGTTTGAGCAATACAAACTACCACAGTAATTGTCTACTTATTTAGCATTAAGTCAATGTTAATTCTTATATCATCACTTTGAAATATCGGGCACAGATTCGCAATAAAGGAGACAACAACTTGTTACGGCTCAAAAAATGGAAAAATAAAAAACGGCCAATATATCTCAATATTAACTTGATTAAAATAGGTTAAAGATGGATTTGAATTAAAACATATTTGAACCCATTTTTTGATTGGTCTTCGTTCTTTACAATTCATTTGAACCTTTCCATAAATTGGGAGTGACTCATTTTAATTCCAAACCTCATATAGAAATATGGGTTAGGGGACCCATTTTGCCAATACCAGTGGTCGATGGGCTCGGACTTCCCCCTTCTCTTGATGATCTCCCCATGTATTTAGAGAAAGAGCCTACTGGTATGAAGGAAAAAATCATCAACAGATTTTCTCTCTATTCTTTTAATTGAACTTTTCGACGGATTCAAAATTTTATTGTTTCCACAATAAGAATTCACACCAAACTCCTCATTTTGTCAATGTCAATTATCTTTTATTTTTTTACAAATGTAATATGTTGCAAACTCAAATCGAAATTAACTTGTTGATTAGAATAGGGTATGGGTGATCGAATCCTAGGTGGATGGTCAAAGAACCACCTACTAAGGACTAGTTCTGATAAATTGGAACTGAGAACTACCCATCGGTTCTAAGGAGCCACCCTAGACTGGACCGCCAAAAGGGTCAACAACCTTGGCTGATCGCAGGTGATGGCCTTTACGCCATCGCATAGATCTAAGGCAAGTGGTCACGGCCTTTCCCTAGATCATATGAGGGTTGCCAGTCGTTGCCTAGAGGGCTCACCGTTGTTGGCAGGAGTGGGGTTGCCAGCCATAGGTCAAGGCCTAGTGACCCCGATTGACCCTCACTCCACCGTCGCTGACCCTTTGCAGCGATGGTGAGGTGGCGGCAATGAGGGCTACTGAGGCCCTCTCTAATTTCTTTTTTTTTTTTTTGTAATTTAGTTTTTTAATTCAATTTAATTAAAATTTCTATTAAAAATCAAATTTGGATTAAAATGATGTCGTTTTGGGCTTATCTAACCATGTCGGCATCACGTGGATAATTTTTTTTTTGAACAAATGCCACATCATCTAAAATTCTCAACGGAAAATTCCACATTAGCTATTTGGTCAAAAATTCTAATCGTTGCCACTTAAGTGTTTCTCTATTTTTCGATTTTGACACTTAAGTGTACCCTTTAAAAGTTTTAATACTTATGTATCCACTCGTGTCAAGTTTTAACACTAGAAGTGTTCTTCACCCAAAATTTGGACTTTTATTGATTTCGAATTTGGATTCATTGTGGCCCTTGGTGAGCTTGGGCTTAGCTTAGTATGATTTGGTCTAGCTGAGTTAGTTTTTTAATGAGTTGGGCTTAGGTCTTTGAAAGGATGGCTCAATTTGAAAGTCCAATTGTGCCATGAGCCTAGTTTTATGAGACCAATTGCAGTCCACATTGGGTTGGGCCCAAGGGCCCGGTCCCAGTCCCTATTTTTAGACTAAAAATTATTTATAATTAAAAATTCCAAAATTTTATTATTTTTTTAAATAGAAAATCTTTAGAAAAAATGGATAGTTTTCTCTTAAAGTGCGTGAATATCCTTGAAAGTCTTTTCACCCAAAATTGAACAAGCCCTTAGGGCTTTATAATAAGGCGTAAATGTTTTTAAAGATGAGAGCTAGGTTGTTCACGCTTTGCTATTTCAATTATTAATTGATTGCATGCTCTCAATATATCGATTTGCTTTCTATTTTAGCTTGGCTAGGAATGACATTTTTCTTATTTCTTAGTGCTAGATTATTGTTTTGCCTTGCAATTTATGCAATGCTTCCTTAATTGATGATTGTTATCTTAATGATTGTGCAACCTCATGATCGCATCATATGTTAGTGGATATGTTTAAAATCAATCTAGAATACTTGACAAACATCTTTATGAAACAAGATTAGATACCAAACGAGTCAATTTTTCTTCGTTCGGCTTTTTTTAAGTTTGAATGTTGCTTGCTGATTTCTCTTGAGTTTGGGTGTGAATTTGAGCCATGGGTAGGTCCATATTTGCTATCCAACTCGCTACCGACTACGGGGCTGTTTGGTAACGTGCCAAACAGTACCCGATTTTGATTTTTTGTTCCCGGGAGTAATTTTGGAACAGAATCGTGTTTAATAAAATTTTTGTTCCCGAGAACAAATTTGGAGTGGAATCAAGAATTAAAAAAAATAAAAAGTTGATTCTTATTCCAGAAACAAATTTGAGAATCAAAACCAACTCTTCTTCTTCTTCCCTTCCGCCATCCTACGACCACCGCCCACCACCGCCCGCCGCCGCGCCGCCGCCCGCCGCCATCCACTACCGCCGATTGCCATCCTCAATCCGGCGAGCTTGTTGAAGGCTTGCCAGGCCAAGGCGAGGTCCAGCGAGGCTCAGCCTCGCTAGATCTGGCGAGGCTGAGCCTCGTTAGGGCTGGGCAAGCCTTCCGACGCCCAACCCCACCGGTGGCAGTGGGCCTCGCCCGGCCCGACGAGGCTCGGTCGACGAGGACCAACCCTTGTTTGGTCGGTCGCCGGTCGGCGACCAGCCACAAGAAGAAGAAGAAGAAGAAGAAGAAGAAGAAGAAGAAGAAGAAGAAGAAGAAGAAGAATAGGAGAAAAATAAAAATAAAAAAAGAAAAGAAAAAAAGGTAAAAAGTAAAAAATTTATTTAAAAATAAAAGAAATTGATTTGGAAGAATCAACAAGTACGGTACCAAATGCAATTCTATTCCAAAATCAGAAATTTTGAACAGTTACCAAACGGCTTAAAATGCTTAGAATCTATTCCAGGGAATAGAATTTTTTTTTTTTTGATCAAATCGGGAAGTAATTAAAAATAATCATTTCGATCGAATCTACTCTCGGGATTATAATCGTTACCAAACGCGCTCTACATGTTTGAAGAAATGCCTGAACAAAGTCCATCCAATTTAGTCTCAAATTTCGACTTGTTTAAGAGGCATTCAAATTTGTTCTGTTCAGTGCAAGATTGTTCTTGATTATTTAGTGCTTTTTCAATTAAAAATTTTGTTTCCATGAGAGTTCGGATCTCTTAAAACTTTGCGTTGCCTTTGCATGGTGCTTTGATATTGTCCTTCTAAGTATTCTTGGAGCTATGATTGTAATGTTCGGAGGCGTTGGTCTGGTGACAAGTTGGTGGTAAACAACGGTGAGGTTTCTTATAATGCTCCAGATGGCGGTCCATAAGCGGCGCTTTCTTTTGTTGATCCCAAGTTTTGATAATTAAAAATTCACCTATTCAGACTCTGGGGGTTGAAGTTGGATTTTGTCGAATTTGGGCTTATTTGAGCTTAGTGTGTTTTGGGTTCTGGATAAATTAGATGGGCTTGTTAAATTAGATTTGGCCCAAACACGGTCCATTGGGATTGGGCTTAGTCAAAGGCTGGAGGAATCGAGCTTAATTCTATGAGTTGAGCCCAATTCGTTTTTCAATCAATTAAAGCCTCTTAATGTGTGAAGCCCATTCGCGTCCTTCAGCCCAGATTAGTGTGAGCTGCGGCAGCCCATTTTCGGGCTGGACCCCAAGGCCCGGCCCTCGTCCCTATTTTTCATTATAAAAAATTATTTTAAAAAATTTTGAAAAAAAAGTTTAAAAAATCAAAAAGTCAAAAATGCTTTCTAGGTTTGTCTTTTTCAGAATTAAGAAAAAGCTTAAAAAATAGTTTTTGATTAGTTTTCTCTTAAAATGTGCAAAAATCTTTGATAAAAAAATCTTGTTTAAAATTGAACAAACTCTTAGGTTTTTGCAATAAAGTTTGGAATTTTTTTCTAGTTCAATGTTCTCGATTGCACAATTTTAATATCTTTATTGTGGCTTCCTAAACTACCCAAAAATCTTTTTAATGGAAGATAACGGAAGGAAATTCATATTTTAATAATTGATTTGACAAATAAGCTAACTTGTCCTCCTAAACTACGCAAAAGTCTCCCCAAGATTTGAAGCACGATTTTCATTTTTTATGTTACAAGTGCACAATTATTCTAGAATCTTTGACGGGCTTCTCCCGTGTCTAGGGACTCCTCTCATTCCTAATATTATCTCTTTGGTTTTGATTTTTCCTTTTTCGAGTACAAAAAGATCCTTTATGATAATGTCAAAAGTCTATGCAAGGAATTGAGTTTTCTCGATACATCTAATTCAGATGCATGGCCCAAATTTTAAATCACAAAGCCAATGTCATGGGGTTTGTTTTAGGAAAACAATAGGTTTCTTAAGACTATTTTATACAATTAATTTATTAAATGATATGTCAGGCTATTAGTATTTTTTTATATAACCAAATGATCGCTGAGAATCTGATATATTTTCTAGTAGCTTTGTAAACTATTTTTAATAAATTTAGCTCCATGATTTAGGATTTTAACTTGCCAACATATACTACTTTTCATTGTTTACTCATGAAATACGACCATATACTATGTCATAATGTGTAGCACAAAACTTCTCAGTCACAAAAAGTCATCACATTTTTTAAATGTGTGCAATTATGTGACAAAGCCCTCTAGATATATGTTCTTTCCTTCTATGTATACTGATGGGTAACTTTATTATATTAATTTAATAATTATGTTGCATAATATTGTTTTTCGCGATGATGTATTTTTTTATTCATCTCTTAATTTATTATTTGTCAAATATGAATAAAGAACTAGATATCATATCATACTAGGTGTCCAACGTTGTTAATCTCTTTCAAAATCACATCATAATACACAATAGAATTGATTTGTAAATTTATGATTATTTTTAAGTATTTATTATCAAAATATTATTTCTTGCCGATCAATTAGAGATTTATTAACAAAATATGTATAAAAATTAGAGATGCAGTATTAAAAATTTGTTAGGATTAGGATTTGCAAAAGTGAGCGTAAAGGTAAATTTCTGTGTAAAGCTCCTATGTGAGTGTGTCATGTGGCTCAATTTCGTGACCTTTACTCACTTTTGATATATGTAATATACACACACACATATATATATATATATATATATATATATATATATATATTATGAGCAAAGATATTTTAGCAAATTAATGCAACTTGTAGAAATAAACTTCTAGAGCCTTAATTTTACCCAAAAAAAAAAAAAAACTTATAAAGCCTTAATATCAAAGTAGATGTGATTCCGCCCTTTTTCATCACAACAGCAATCCGCCATAAGCTCGGAATATTTGACTGAGTCAAAGCGACAATCAATTAAATATGATTGGCAATACTCATTTAGGCATAACAGAATCTTTATTTCTCCAATTAGTATCACCACGTGACGCGCCCCACAACGTCACCCAGCCTGCCCCTTCTTCAAAATATTGATTTAACCTCATCTAAAAAGCAAAATAATTATCCAAAAATCATACACTTATTATACGAGCTCTAAATTTTTTATGTCAATTTAATCTGAACATTATAATGATTTGTCAATTTAATCCTTAGGTGCAAATATAGTGTTAAATCTTTTGATAATTTGTAAATTTTTCATAAATCTATTAACTCCAAAATGATTAGATTGACAAATCGTCAAACTATTTAGGATTAAATTGACAAAAAAAATTTAGTAACAAAAATCGATATGATTAAAAGGTTTATGAATTGACTGAATAAATTTATGACTCTTCAGACAATTTTCCTTTTAAAAAGCTTTAGATTATGCTTGGGGCTAAAAGTATCCTAATATAAAAAATTCCATTTATTTCATAAAGAATGAATGGTTCAAAAATATTTTCCTGAAAACGATTGTTCATATTGCTTACAATAATGAATTAATAATAAATATTTGCATTGTTTATGAAAATATTTAGGCATAAATTATTATCAATAATGAATATATTTTCCATTGATTAATTATTTCAAGTGATAAAATGGATCATATTTAGTAAAAATGCTTTGCAAATCATTCTTCTTTCGTGAAGCAAACAAAACCTAAATGAAAAATTGTATTGGCAAAGTGCAATAACTCAAAGACGAATGAAGTCGATTAATTTAATCAATCAAAAAGCTGTACATTGCCGGAATATTTCTTTAGTAATGAAATGACCAATACTTGTCCGTGGAATAGAATAGAATATAGAATAATAATTAGATATTAATAAAAATAATAATATAGATATTAAATTAAAAATAATTAATATAAATAATTAAATATATACATGTTCTCTGTAATGTAAGACATAAAGTAGCGACATCTAAAAACTTTTGTATTGAGATATTAATAAATACACTAGGTTGCACACTTTGCATCCCTAGGCAATTTGTCACATTCGGGGTCGTTTGGGAGTAGTATGATCCCCTCACATTACCTTCTTTTGCTTTATGGCATATCTACATGGAAAACCATACACGATTTTATATAGAGTCAGATGCATTTTCGTCTCTTATTTTAATGGTCTGCATTCTTGCTATTCTGAAAAAAGTTATCATTCTAATTCCTAAACTCGGGAATTTTATTTTAATAGAAAGAGGCAAATAGCTATCATTCTAATTCCTAACCTTAATTGTCTCACATATCAACTAGTAATGCTATTTTTTTTCCCTAAATTATAGAGAGAAGAAAAACCAGATGTAGGTACATGAAAAAACAAGCATCTTATTCTCCAAAACCATTCAAAGAACCAAAAATCACCAGCACATGAAATTTGCCTCTTCTTTTCCGCGGTGTGTTCATACTTGATTATTTATTTATTTATTTATTATGCGTAGGTTTCCGGTCGTGGTTGAAAATGCAGTGCAAAGTTTTTGGGCGACAAGGACACATTGGTCCTGAATTTGGTGATTTTTTTTTCCCTTTATTAGGGCTGTATTTTCTTGGACCAGAATCATTATCTTAGAGAGTCTCAGTCTAAGATTCCTGGACTCTCCTTAATCCAGTTGGACCACGAATTCTGAGTATTATATTTCGACTTGATGTAGCCTGTTAGCAAGAGTCTCCTGCCAAGAACCTGGGCTAGAAAATTTTGTTTTGGTTTGTTTGTTTGTTGTTGTTGTTGTTTTTTTTTTTTTTTTTTTTTGTATTATTTTATTTTGGAGCCAGCATTTGAAAATCTGGTCTCGACTTTCCTATTTCCACGTTGTAAACGAGAGTCGAAAGCTATCAATTCATAAGCAATGACTTTTTTCGGTTCATCCTTATCGGCTGATTTCTCATCATGGACCTTGTGATTGCGTATTCAGATTCAGCAAGAGGATGACGTCTTGCAGATGAGTTCATCTCATTTGAGTAATTCGTTGATCCGATAAGGTAGCTGGAAATGTGACTTGACATCACATGACTAAACTGCCATGTACATTCAGAAGACGATTGCTGGCCTGAATATACAGGACAAAAACATGGACGCGCGCATGGTTTCGGTTGACCCTTTAAAAGATACCAAAATTTAATATCAGTTTTAGTAAATCTAGCACTGGTTTCTAATGGTTTATGCCCCTGACAATATCTCCTCATAAAACTCGTGCAACTTCTCGATTACTTAAATCAGCATCACCAGTCCTGACTCGGCTTCAAAACTCTTTTTTTTTTTTTTTTTACTTCAAGTCAAATTATTCCCCTAGAAAAGTAGCTTAAAGACAAAAGAAGTCGACCAATTCATTCAACAGCGTGCAAAAATTCGACTTTGCATCTCTAAACAACGGGTCGTGCTCGGAATCGTTTTGGATGAAAGAACTCTCACGTCACTTTCTTTTCCTTTCCACTATGCCAAATAGAAAATTATGTACAGCTTCATTTAAAAATAGATCCGACTTTATTTAAAGTTAGTGACATCGTTAAATCATTATTTCTTTGGTTTTGAGATTTTCTTTTTTAACAACGTAAAATCCATTTATATTATGTGAATCAATAAATCTTGTAGGAACTGAGTTGATTCTATCTGTCTGATTCTTATGCACAAGCCAAATTCTAAACTGCTAATATAACATGATAGAGTGTTGTTTTAGAAAAATACTAGACTTACTAAGGTTTAGTTTATACAATCAACTTCTTAAATGATATATACTATAATTGATTTTGGTATATAACCGATTATATAAAAGATCACTTGCAATTTAACATATCTCCTAGTAAAACAGCTTCGTAGACTAGTTTTAATAAATCTAAACCTATGGTTTAGGGTTTTAACTTTTTGACATATTATTCATCTTCTGATCAAAAAACAGTTTTGTTGAATCAAAAGGGAGAATCGTCTGAAAAATTGTTCTCATTGTTGACCACGAATTCGAGTATTATATTTCCACTCGATATAGCAAGTCAGCAAGAGTTTCCTGCCAAGAACCTCCCTTGGAAAGTTTTGTTTTGCCTTCTATTTTGGGCTGGCATTTGAGAAGTTGGAACTGATGTTGATAGAAAGTACTTCATTTAGTCCCTCAATCAGCACTGCATTCAACATCATCCAGTGCCTTAAGTTAGGTCAGTCGAAGAGTACGAGTACCATCTCTAGCAATATGTCATAACCACCGTACTGTATACAACTGTCACCCCCAAGAAAACCTTATTTATATTATTCCATCCCGCACAGAAGTAGTGCTTTACACCAAGTTTTCCAGTCAATTGCTGTGCGTCAATGCATTTTGGGGGACCAACTAGCTCTGAATTTGTTTGGGGAGTTCACTTCTTTTCATTTTGTTAGGATTAGGTGCTTGTGGGGGAAGAGGACATTTCCATTTTGAATGATTCAAATCAATTATAGGTTCGCCTATGGCTACCTTGTTACAATTTCACCCCAATCGAAGACCCCATTGTAGTATGCGCCAATAAGACCACTGAAAGCCTTTATGTCCTTGTGAATGAAAATCTAAAATTATTTACATCACATTGAGATTTTTCATTAGAGAAGAAAAATCTTTGTAATAAGAGTCCAGCTAGTCTAGCGGTATTCTTACGCTATATTTGTAACGATGCTCTTGTGGAACTCATCTTTGGCAATCCAAATATAAAGCAAAATTAATTGCCAAAATTGGCACTTATGCCGCAAAGCCATAAAAGCTAACTTTAAAAAAAGAAGAAGAAGAAGAAGAAGAAGAAGAAGAACAAAGAACCTCATTATTTGGCACAATATTAAACAACTATACAGAACAAAAGTTAACATAAACACAGCTTTTCATATTTAATTTAGGTTGTGGTAGCTAGCCTTTCCAAAATCTCAAACTAATAAGCACATATTTTGAATTGTGCATTAGGTGATCATGACTATAGCGAAAAATTTAGTGCTAGTGGTATGCTCGGGTGGGGAAATTTTACACATTATTTTGTAATATTAGTCATGTAAATGATTGTGCGTCGTTTTGTATAATATACAGTTATAGCAATAATACATAAACGGAACAAACCTTGAGAATTCTAATCTAACAAACATTGAGGAAAAAAAATATCATTAACTCCCAATAGAGTAAGTTTATGTGGTCAGGAGTTGACCGACACTTTTTCCCGTGTCTGCAACGGGCGGGTATTTGTTTATCAACAAGAAAAAGGAACGTGGTGAAAATTGATTGATAAATTTATCACATAAATATTGTAATCAATTGGTTACACCAAGTCAATTGTGTATAACCGATGCGTAGAGAACTCTTTCTTATATGAAAGGTCCCTTGAAAACATTACAAACTTAATATATGCCGTTCCTCATGCATAGGGTCATCTAATATGTTGTTAGGAATGCGAATGTTCAAAGTGAAAAAATATAGAAAAGAAAATACACTGATTTTTTATGTACTAGACACTTTCAAAATCAGAAAGGGAAAAAAACCGCGATGTTGCAATTAGTCAATCTCTTTAGTATCAGCATCAATATTAAAATTACAAGCTTCAAGTTACAAGTTCACAACTACGACAGTTATTGCCTTCCCAATATAATACGAGTGAGGGTTCCGTTAACAGGAAAAGTTCTGAGCCTTGGTATTACTTTTCTCCACGAGACTCTACGACTCCATCACGTGTATCTACTATCACCAACCCAAATAGACAACATGCTTTTGTCCTTAAAAAAGAGAGAGTGTGCAACATGCTAGAGAGATGCGATGTCATGCAATTAAAACATGCCAGAGATTGAGATCCCGCAGGTCCAGGTCGAGGGTCGATGTCGAAGTTGCGTAAGTCGAGGATCGACCCTTCATCTTCTTAAACCCTATCATCATCTATCTCTACAACCCTTCTACGATGGTCGCCAAGGTCGCGCAACCTCAACGTTAACTCGCCTAGCGTCGTGGGGAAAAACTATCCAAGAAATCTTAAATCTATTGCACTTTTGTTAATTCAATCATAAACCTTTCAAATTTAATCTTAAACACTTTCACTTTTTGCCAATTCAGTCCATCCAACTAATTTTGATTGAAAATTGCTGACGTGAATGGCCAACGCTGACGTGATACTTTTTTAATAATATTTTCAAGTTTTATTATAGTTTTTCTTTTTTTTACTTTTTTTTTTTTGCTTTTTATTGGGGGGGGGTCGGATCTAGTTGACAAGAGTTGCCGATAACCCTCACTAGCCACAAGTGAAGGCCGACGGCCTCATGGGCCCTGGGCGAGAGTGTCGCACCCTCATGAGTTCTAGGCGAGGGCTACAACACCCTCACCAAATGTGGCCATGCAAAGGATTGGCGGCCCTCATGTGGGGCCCTCGCATTGCTAGGGCCGCCAAGCCCTCCCCTGGATGAGGACACGCACGCCCTTGCCTAGGCTAGGGGGTTGCCAACCAGAAAGTATATCCAAAACCCAAAAAAAAAAAAAAAAAAAAACATAAAAAAAACATATTATTAAAATATTATTTAAAGAATGTCACATTAGCGCCGCCCATTCACATTAGCAATTTCTGATTAAAAGTAGTTAAATAGACTCAATTGATCAAAAGTGAAAGGGTTTGGGGCTGAATTAGTAAAATGTGAAAATGTTTAGAATTAAATTGGATAAAATTGAAAAGTTTAAAATTAAATTGGCAAAAGTGCAACATATTTATGACTATTTGGACAATTTTCTATCAAAGGGCTAGTTCTAGGTTGCCTTGAGGTCGTGCAACCTTGGCGGCCCTATCGTCTAGTGTGATGCGATCAATCTTAACTACCACATAGTAGCCAACATGAGAAAGTTATGGTTTTGACCGATTAGAGCTTTCGGATTAAGGATTTGCATAGAAATGGTGGATGGGAGATAGATTTGCAATCAATCTCATGTATCTCTCTTCAACGAAGAAGACAAACAGTGCCCTTTACTTTTCCTTTCCATATTTTTTTTTTTTAAATTTCAAATTACTTTGCAAAGCACTGCACCAAAAGTCACTAGCCAAATGCCAATTGATGTGAGCAAAATACACTTGAGCCAAGAAGTTTTGGGGAAATGACTTTGCATATTTCCCGAAGTGAACGAAACGCACAAACTAGCTATACCCGTCACTGTCTCCTAGTACACAAATCTATATTTTTATCTGGCTTGAAAAGTACGCTTCCTTTCGGGGGTAACGTCATGCAAATAAAATATAATATATTTGGTAGCGAATTTTCTTGGTCTGAGAAGACCAAAGGTCCGACTCGAGCAGTCACAAAATAGGACAAGACCCACATTCTTGTTTGTCTTAGTGCGCGTGCTAGAAGGGCTTAGAATTCTAATGGTTCAATATCAAATAAGATTTTGCTAGCATAGTAATTTTTGACATATTGTAAAAATAATAATTTATTAGAGTCACATATTATTGAAAAAATAGACCCTATAATAATTTATAATAATTTATTAATTGATTTTTTTTTTATAATAGACTGTTATTCTTATAGTAGATTAAAAACTAATACTGAATCATTTTTCTATCAAATACTAAAGGATTGTTGCTCACTCTTTTTATGGAGGACATTACTAAGTTATTGAAAAGTCACCTATTCAAATCTTATTAACTATATCCAAACTATTTGGAGTCAAAGTCATTTGTACAATTAAAAGGTCATGACTTATTGCACTTGAATTGCAACGCTCTATGGATTATTTTACTTTTCATTATTGCATGTGAAAAATGTTTTGCATGGTCATGCTCTCATTTTCCTTTCCTTCCCCTTTGATGAATAAAGAAGACACGCTCTCTCTCTCTTCCTCTTCATTTTTGTTTTTTCCCCCGAAATTCACTCCTTCTCTTCCTTATTTTCTCCGTCCGTCGTACCGCCAATATAATAGGCAGAAAAGTTAAGAAAAAGATAGTCAACGTGCGGCAAGACCAAAATTGGGATCTTGCGAGTTAAATGGTTCTATAAATCATGAAGTCCCATCCATTCATCAGCGAAGCCAAAAATGAAGTCAAGCTTCATCATCTCCCTCTGTCTCTCCTCCTTCTTCGTCGACGTTTTTGATACTGAGGCTGCGCCCGAATATCTTTATCATGATTGCCCAAACACCACCCTCTTCACTCCCAACTCCATCTACCGATCCAACCTCCACGCCCTCCTCTCTTCCCTCTCCTCTGCCGCCCCAGGCAGCACCAACGGCTTCGCCAATGCCACCGTTGGCCAAAACCCTCCAGAACGGGCCTACGGGCTCTTCCTCTGCCGTGGCGACCTCAACAGCACCGCATGCAGCTGCTGCGTGGCCACCGGAGAACGAGATATCCTCCAAAGATGCCCGAACCAGCGAGTCTCCATAATATGGTACGACCAGTGCATGTTGCGGTACTCAAACTGGTCCATCCTCTCCGTCATGGAGCAATCGCCAGATCGGGTTTTGTACGACATCGGGAACGTCATTGAGCCAACCCAGTTCATGCAGCTTCTCGGAGAAACCCTGAGAGACATCGCCATGAGGGCTTCAGCTGGCGGGTCAGAGAAGAAGATTGCGGCAGCGGAGGCAAACTTCACTACCTCGCAGAAGCTGTACGCACTCGCGCAGTGTACGCCGGACTTGACAGCGTCAGACTGTGTCAAGTGCCTCCAGTTTGCGAGCGCTCATCTGCCACAGGGGAAGCAAGGCGGGAGGTTGCTCGCTCCGAGTTGCAACTTGAGATACGAACTCTACCCCTTTTATAATGCCTCGGCCCTGCCATCACCGGCCACTCCACCTCCTTCTCTGGCACCTTCGCCTCCCGCTCCGGTGACTGGACTTGAAGTTACATGTGAGTGTCTAGCCTGTCGTCCCCCGTCCAGACTCTCATTTTTAATTATATTAGGTCTGATTCTTCATGTATGCTCCATTCATTAGTCTGACATGTGGCAAGGTAGGTCGACACGTATCAAATTACTCCATCTTCTCTCTCACCGTTACTTTCTCTCCTCCCTTCCGTTACTGACAGTAAAAGACTCTCTCTCACCCTAATACTTCTTCTCCTTCGATCTTAGAAAAAAGAGACTAACCCTGGGGTTTGCCCCAGTGGCCATCCTTTCAACATGGAATGAGGAGGTGGGGGATGCGAATCCACACATTCTTAGAGGAGGTTAGGGTAGAGATGATATAGTCTCTCTTCCTCAATACTTCTTCACCTTCAATCTCAGAAAAGAGACTGGCCAGCCTCGCCATGGCCTCACCAGCCGCGGGCAAAGGTAGCCTCGCCCACGGCTACCATGATTTGGGCAAGGCCGGCCTCACCATGGGAGAGAGGAAGTGGGATTGGGAAGTGCATGGTGCGAGGACCAGTGTCTGTGGCTTCACGATGAAGCTCACTTCCAAGGAGTTTGAGCTTTGAAGTTGCATCGCTTCGCCAGATCTGGCGAGAACCCTGACCTTCACTTGTGGTGACGAGGGCTTTGCGGCCCTCGCCCTAGGCTGGTAGGGTCGTTGGCCTCGAATTGTGTCGGGCGGCACTCTGAAGGAGAAAGAGAAAAACAGGAAAGAGAGAAAATAAAAAGGTTAAGTGGAGTGAAGACGGTAAATGGAAATGGAAAGGTAATGGAGAGAGAGAGAGAGAGAGAGAGAGAGAGAGAAAGTGAGATCTGTCCAAACTGCTAACATGGAAAATCAGATCTATCCATATTTTATTAGATGTAACCGATTTCTCTAATGATCACTTATCGACTTGACGTATGTCTTACAACTCTTTTGGCTTCCACTTGCATCAAGATTTTGACGCAGCAACGTATCGATGTCCGGACCCATCAATTTGATCCTAGAGGGTCACAACCACCCTAAAATTATGTAATTATTTTTCAAAGAAAACGGTGAGATTTAATTGATTGAATTCCTTGAGGTGATATTCGACAATCACACAATACCCTAGGTGTACCCTTCGAGTCCATTTCTCACCTTCCTTTCCTTTCATTTCTCTTCTTCTTCTTCTTCTTTTTTCGTTTTATAGAAAAACCATTTTACTTAAGACTCCATCAATTTGATCCTAGAGGGTCATCTTTATAAAAACAATTAATTATTTTTAAAAAAACGGCGAGATCTTCTTCCTTCTTCTTATTCTTCTTCTTCTTATTGACTAATTATTTTAATAGATACAAACGATCATTTTTAGAAAAATGTTTTCCAAACTTTTCAATTTCTATGAAACAAATGGAGCCTTAATATGTTTTAAAAAAATAAGTGACCATTTTTGTTCATCAATGAGATTTCTTTTTTTTTTTTTACTTCATAGGAAAATCTAACTTTATTCTAATTAAATACTTTCGTGTTTCATTAGATACTCTCTTTTTGTCTTCCACTCTCTCTTAAAATCCAAACAAGGATTCCCACAAATAAGTATAGAGTATTTTTAAATTACATTGACAAGTGAAAATAACCTTAATAATGTAAATAATTAACGCATAAAATAAAATGTAGAAGGTAAGAAAGATTGAGATTATGATGCTGAATTTTTAAATATCCTTCCTCAAATCTTTCTCCACGAATACTTACACATTCTGTCAACATGATTTTGGAAAAAAAAATCCTTATAGGATGGACGAAGAAAAAAAATTCAATATTTTGTCCTACTGAACATGGTGGGTCTCGTATCCGCTTGTGAGATTAGATTATTTAGATCACAATTCGTAAAAGGTTGCTTTTACTTGATCAATGCATATTCTTATACATTCTCTCAACATCATTTATTCTCGACATTTGTTCACATAGTGTACTCTTTTTTCTTTTTCTCCATTTTTCACGTTTGCTCTGGCTTATGGTAATCTTGAAATCTCATCCAGTCATATCCCATAAACTGATGCCATTGAGATATGGTTGCTCATATGCAGTCGGAAGCAATATATTTACTGTGATAATCATCGTGGTCACCCTTTCTGTCATCTCAACCACGGTGGTTCTCTTCCTCGCTTGGCGTTTCAGTCGGAGGAATGCGACCAACGGACATGGAGTCATCCAAGGAGATCGAATCGGTAAGAAATATGTACTGCCGCCGTCTACTTGAACAGAATGATAAAACTGTGTAGGCAGGATGTACTTTTCTATTCTTTTAATGAAATGACCATCTGGTGTTATTTCTTTGCGTAGGCCTAACAGAAATTACGAACTCCCAGTCCATGCTGTACGATTTAGCCACCATAATAGCCGCCACAAACAATTTTCTTGTCAAAACAAGTTGGGTCATGGCGGATTCGGTGAAGTTTTCCTGGTATAGCTAGTTATCCACTTGAAACATCTTTTTTGTTAAAAAAAACTTGAAGATCTTTGATTTTGCCACTTTGAAAAGTTGTGCTCAGAAGCTACTCAGGTGTACTTAAACATAAGAATACTAACCTTCCAGGGTACGCTTCTTAATGGACTACTAATAGCCGTGAAGCGACTATCTCAAAGCTCTAGACAAGGTTTTGAAGAATTTAAGAATGAAGTCACATTGCTACTGAAGCTTCAACATCGAAACATCGTGCAGCTGCTCGGGTTCTGCTTAGAGGGTGAAGAAAAACTGCTTGTCTATGAGTTTGCGCAGAATAAAAGTCTTGACTACTTTTTATTTGGTACATCATCTTTTTGAGATTTAACTAAGCTATTGCTTTTTCTGTTGAGGTGAATATGTGATTAGCCTCAGATTATGTTGAATGCTTCCTATCTTTTTCAACCTAAAGTTAGTTCCTTGCATAGAATACATTCAAGAGGATTTATCAACAAAAAATAACCTGCATTTCAATTGTGCATTCATGCAGATCCTGAAAAAAGCAAGCACTTGAATTGGTCGACACGTTACAACATAGCATGTGGGATTGCTCGAGGAATGTGCTATCTACATAAGGACTCTCGAATTCGGATCATCCATCGTGATATTAAATCAAGCAATATATTGTTGGATAGTGAAATGAACCCCAAGATTTCCGATTTTGGCATGGCAAGGATTTTTGGGATCGACCAAACACTAGCAATGACCGAAAGAATTGGGGGGACTTAGTAAGTGTTGTCGTGCTTTGTTCTTTGCTTTTTATGCTTATTTATGCTTATATTACTAATACATAATGGTTTGCAGTGGCTACATGTCACCTGAGTATGCGATGAATGGGCAATTCTCGGTGAAGTCCGATGTTTATAGTTTTGGTGTCCTACTTCTAGAGCTCATTATTGGTAAGAAGAATAGTTTTTTCAACCAGGAAGACAAAGGCGAAGGTATTGCTTGCTACGTAAGTTGCACAAATCGACTCCTTAACTAAAATGAAAATGGTTAAACTAAGCAAATTCGATGTCTTGAGAAATTTTTTCAATGAACTATTTTCAGGCCTGGAAAAACTGGAGAGACGGTACGCCATTGTTGGTGTTAGATCCAGCCATTGGAGAGACGTATTCAGTTGCCGAAGTCGCTAGATGCCTCAGAATTGGTTTGCTATGTGCTCAGGAAGATCCAAATGGTAGACCCACAATGGCGGACATAGTCCATGAGTTGAACAGCTACTCCGTTACTCTTGAATTGCCCCAACAACCGGCTTTCTGCTCCGGTAGGACTGGGAGACTGGAATCGAACAAATCCACCGGGAGGTCTATCATTGGGGCTGAATTTGGGTGATCATCAAGAACAACGAGTAAACATGGTGTCTTCTCGTTGAGGCTAATTATGTTTTGATCCTCTCAATAAGGATGGTCGTCTATATTAATCTATCCATATGTATATGTGGTTTTATTGGATAGACGAATGGAAGTTCTTCCTCATCTGAAGAAATGATTAATTAGAAAGGACTAGAGTTTCACTTCATTGTCATGATTTTCTCATAGTATTTTCATGATATGTGATAATAAAATCTGCACGCTTTATATCCATCACATTCATTAGAAATCGAGGTCTCGAATGTCATCTCCAAATATATTCCTGATTATGATGGTTGGTGGTTGATTATAATGGTAAGGCAAAGCGACTTTACACGCATATTTCCTTAATTCCTCGATCTCTAAAGGGCCACAGAAAGTTCAGAGTTCGAAGGGCCATCAAGTACTGTCTTTGACCAACGTGATCGCTGAACATGAGAATGCAACTCACGCAATTGACCATGTAAATGACCCCCATACTACGCCAATGGGGGCCCATCCTCACTGGTCACCATTTATCTTATTCTCTTTCACACCTGAATTGATGGCTTCATTAACAGCAACTTATCCAAAATATTTTGGGATCATCCTCTTTCTCTCTCCCCCTCCCCCCTCCACCACGACTTACACGACCCTCGCCTTATTTCCGTGCCTCACCATTATCGACATTTCGATTCTGCATTGCATCAGCCCATCTTTGCTCAAGCTCGCCTTCTTATCACATAAGGAGGAGGGCAGTGGCATTACTCATGGAATTGAGAAGAAGCGAAAGATAAGAAAAGGAAAAGAAGAATTTGTGGAAGAAAAGGAAATAACAAAAGTTCAGACAACTCTTTTCTTTATTTGACGGCTTCAACAAAAGAACTGTGCATAAATGGTTGATGGAACTATGAGGATTTGCAATAAATGTGATTAATCATCTGGGTTTGAACAAAGTATTGCTATTGGGTGAAATGTGGATGTGCTTTCTTTTCTTATATAAATGCGGATTTCAAGGAGTATAATTCAAAGTCTCTAACAATTGTTCTAAAAAAGCGGCATGTCTTTCGTGGAAAAAAGGAATTGGAAACACGCGGAATTCTTTTTAACATTCACACCCACTGCGAGCAATCCAAAAGATTGTCTTGTCAATATTCTTGACTTGCTTTGACCTTGGCCATAACTTTCCATGTTGGAAAAGAACACCCACTTTGAACACTGTATTTTTAACTTTCGTCGTTATCTTATCAACTCCATTCTCTTTTATCGTTTATTAGATAATATTGTACAATATCCTCTGGAAATTTGTACCAATTGTATAGTGGACTAGTCTTTGATAAAGACAAGTGGCGAGAACATTAAGTGAGAACGTCTTTCCACACCGTTAATGAGACACTCCATTAATAATATGCGACGTGTCCAAGTAGGACCCAATTTTCTTCTTGCCTTCGTTAACCCCTCTCTCTCTCTCTCTCTCTCTCTCTCTCATGGCATCAAAGTTTTACCGCTCTAATCAGGGTCGCCACCGTAGAGCCTCCAATCGAAGTTCATGGAGACCAGACAATGATGGTCGGTGTCGAGGTCATAGAGCAAGGAGTTGCTGACGTGCGCTTCTATAAGGGTCGTTGAACCTAGCAATCGCGTCGTTGCGCTTCATGGTCTCAGAAACAACAACGAGTGAGAGGAAGGCTCAGGCTTAAGGTTTCTATGAAGTGTAGGTGTTTGTGCTTTTCGAGGTCGGCTATGAGTTTATGAAGGTTTCTGCAACTTGAAGCATGTTCACCTTCCGTTTCATTTAATAACCTTGAGATTTTGTCTACAAAAGAAACAGAGAATTGGAAAAGAAATTTAATTAAGTTTTAGGGTCCATTCGTTTCATAGAAAATGGGTCATTTCCGGAAAATATTTTTCTAGAAGTCATTTTCCAGGAAAATGACAATATTTTCTAGTATTTGGCTAAAACTTAAAAATATTTCGGAAAATATTTTCCGGTGTTCAGTAAGGAAAATACTTTCTAAAACTTCACCACTTAGGCATGCATCACTTACTGACCTATAAATTCATCAAATATGAACTTGCCTTTAAATCCGAGCAAACTTACTTCATATCTTTATTCCTTCATTGTCGCCAAATGCTCATCTACTCTAAAAAATGTTCATATGGATTTTAAAAAGAAGCAAAAGAAAAAAGAAGCAAAGCATAGAGAGCCATTTGTTTGAGCATGTACAACTATATAGTAGAGTAAATAAAGAAAATGAGAGTAAGAGTGTAGAGCGCGAGCTTGAGATCGACGAGCTCGAGGTTCGCCTAGCAATGGCCAGCGACTAGCCAAGAAAGAAAAATATGGAAAACAAAGAAAACAAAAAGAAAACAAATAGAAAAGAAAAAGGAAATTAAAAATAATTCGAATTAAAAAGAAAAAGAAAATTAAAAAATAATTCGAATAAAAAAGACAAGAAGAAAAAAAAAAAAAAAGGAGGAGGAAGTGAGGATTTGTAGAGGTGTGAAATAAAAAAGATCAAGTGAGGAAAATGTTTTCCACTTTTCAAAAGTGAAAAACATTTTTCCATAATTTAGAAGATTTTTTTTTCCTTTTATGGAAAACATTTTTCCCAAGGAATTCATTTTCCGTGAAACGAACGCCGGAAAATCCGAAAAACATTTTCCGGAAATTATTTTCCACGAAATGAATGGAGCCTTAATTTCAACTTTGATTCCTAATGAATTGTACAAAAGCTCAAGGGATTTTGCTTGTGAATTTTCCTTGTAAATTCAGTCATCTTGTTGTGCACATTTTTGTTTGCATAGCTTGTTAATGAAGTGTAAGCAGTTCTTAGTTTTGGTGTGATGCAGAAGGAAGAAGGGAAAGGAGACGAGGGTAACGAAGTAGAGAGAAATAAAGGAGGTGAGAAAAGAATTGAAATTAATAGGTTCACTAGGACATGTGGTAGCCAATTAATGGAGTGTCTTGTTGATGACATGGAAAAACGATCCCACCTAATATTTTTCTTGGAGCCTGTGTCATCGGAGAAGTTGAGATCAACCTAATTGAATATACTATAGTTATAGATGGGTTCAGCCCATGTTTCCAAAGGCCCAAACCTATGTTTCAATAGCCACAATTTGGTTACTTTCAAAGTTGCCTCCCCATATATGGGCATAAAGTTAGTGAAGACGGTGACAAATGCAAGGAAAAAGAGAAATTGAGCTCGTCCACAAAAGAAATGAGAAAGCAAAGAAAAGAGGGAGAAATTTTCACATTCGCACATTTTGGACACCCTGACATACCAACGCAATATAAAGTCACCATTACTAACCTTAGAATGAGGCCTCAAAGTAGTCATAACCATTAAGGATTCCCACCAAGAATGGGTAGCATTTGCACCACAATGAACACCACCCTTAGCATGAAGAAGTGATCGTGCTATAAGATTCATCTTGTTTGTTTCCTTTAGTATTGATGATTTTATTTCTTTTTGCTTTTCTTCATCACCGATCTAGAGAGGAAAGATTGCCTAGGGTAGGGAGACACAACATGCCAGTTTAACCGGTGCTCTTCATTGTGATAAATGTCCCCAAGCACTGGAAACTCTATATCCATTACTATTTATAAAAAGTAACATTATTATTTTAATTTTTAATTAAATTGATTTGTCTTGTAATGTTGGAGCAAATGAACTTACCACCGTGGAGTACTTGCAATTTGATTTGGCTACAACACAAGCTGCAACAAATGATTTCTCTCATGAAAAGAAATTGGGTGAAAGTGGATTTGGTGAAGTTTTCCAGGTACATATTACAAACTATTAGAAACAATTCAAAATGCGTTACATATAAATTGTATTGAACGTAATGATGTTGAAGAAAAAAACATGTAAAGCCTTCTTATGTTAACTTCTAAGAAGTTGTGATAAGGAATTAAATGAAGACACAAAATCATTTAGGGTAGACTTCCTAGTGGACAACAAATTGCAATGAAGATGCTATCTTAAATCTCAAGACAAGGTGATGAAGAATTTAAGAACAAAATTCTATCAGTTACAAAGCTTCAACATAGAAACCTTGTTCAACTACTCTAATCTTGCTTGGAGGGAAATGAAAACTACTTTCCTACAAGTTTGTGCCAAATATAAGCTTTGATTACTTCTTATTTGATACATTGCAATTTAACCTTCTTATGTGCTTAATGTACAATTTGCTTGAAATAAAACGTTCAAAATTTCACTAGCTACAAAAATCTTGAAATTTTTGGTTTTTGTTCTTTCAACTGATTATTGATTTTTCTTGAGCTACATTTGATGAATGAGAGTAAGGGTGTGTTTGGAAGTGCCATTTATAAGGCACTTTGGACACTCAAAGCCCTTTGGGCCAAGTATTGAGTGTTTAGGAACAAATTTGAAATCCCTATTAGGCCAAAGTTGACATTCTAAAGGTTGAAAGCCCAAGGTAAGTTTAAGGGTGCCTTAGGCTTTAAGCTTTGTCAGCATACAAGTAGGGGTATTGTTCATATTTTTATTTTCTTCCAAAACTATCCTCACTCACTCTCTATTTTTCCAATTTTGCCCTTGTCATTGGACTGTTCATCTTCTTATTCATTGAGGTCGGCTAACGTGTTGCATGGGGCTGTGAGTGACAAGTGATGGTTAGAAAGAGGTCGGCATGGTCACGGTGCAAACAATTGTCGCCAAGGGGTGGCGTGACCACCGCACCATCTGGATTGCAGTGAGGTCTAGGTCACCGACCTCGCCGCGACCTAGATCTAGGTTGTGGGAGGTCGCGCGACCTCACCGCCCCAAATTTGGGTCACGTGACCTTTGAGGACTTAGCCGCGACCTAGATTTGGTTGCGGCTAGGTTGCCAAAGGTCGCACAACCTTGCCGCCCTAGATCTAGGTTGCGGTGGGGTTTCTAGAGGTCGCGCAACCTCGCTACCCCAAATTTCTGGGTTGACCAACTTCCGACGACCTCACCAGGGGTTGCCCGACCCCAAGTGGTCCTCCCCGGTTATCTTTGAGGCAGCTTGAGTTAGATGTCGGCCACTGACAATAGATTTTGATCGTTGGCCAATTTTTTTTTATTTTTCTTTTGATGAATTTTTTTTAATAAAAAAGTCCGTTGTAAATATAATTTCTCCAAACACTATTTTGCTCAAAGGTATTTCACAATAGACTTTCAGATTATAATTTAATAAATACAATCTACATTCTGAAAAGCCTCTTCAACTTAAAGTCCTTTGCATGTTTTCCAATGGTGAATGATGCAAATCTCGAAAAAAAGGGGGACAATTGGATTGGTCATTACGTTATAAAATATTATATGGGATTGCTCCATAAATACTCTATCTACATGAAGATTCTCATCTCTAGATCATCCATCATTACCTAAAATATAGCAATATCTTGTTAAACAGTGAAAGGAACCCGAAGATTTCATATTTTGGTATGGCATAGAATTTTTGGAGTTGATTAAACTCAAACTAACAAAGAAAAATTGTAGTGACTTTGTAAGTCTTAGTGTTTGAATAAATTTGACTTTGTGATTGGATGCTAGACTTGCTCATTTGATCTATTTAAGGATGCTACACGATCTGAATCTAAATCCTAATTTACATGTGACTAATGTTCATTTTTGCAGTTTTTACATGTCTCCAAAATATGCAATGCATTGAGAGTTCTCAACGAAATCCAATGTTTATAGCTTCGGCATACTACTAGAGATCAGCGACAAGAGGAGTAACTTCAACCACCAATTGGACGGGGATGAATATCTTACTAGTTATGTGAGTTTTACCATGCTACTGCGACAAATATTGGCACCGCCCTCTTTGTAATTTTGGTCAAGTGAAATTGAAATTCCTATGTAAAAACTTAGTCATTTTAACCTATAAAAATAGTTATGGCTTTTGTTATGTTCCTTGTTCATATGTGATTTTCTACAAAATTCAGATGTCTTGTATGATGAGTCATTGAATTAGTGCGACAATCCTGTGATGATTTTCCGAACTTATTCTTGCGGGTGTGGAATCAATGGAGGGAGGGCACACCCTTGCAAGTGTTGGATGCAGCTATCATAGTTCCATATTCAAGCGCTTCGATGCTTGCACATTTTCTTACTATGCATTCAAGGAGATCTTACTATTAGACCCACCATGGCCATAGTAATTCTCATGCTCAGCAGTAATTTCATTACCCATCATTGCCTCAATATCCAGCTTTCTTCATCCAAAGTAAGCTTGCCCCAATGCACAAGCTTGAATAGAAGGAATCCACAAGTAGCATGTCAATTATTGAATTGTACCCCTAGTGAATGGTGGTGTGACTCAAATCATTCTTCAAGGATTGTCTCGCAGTGAAATTGCTTGGTGTTTCGTCATGATTTTTCATTAACCATAAGCAAAAATCTATGTATTTGGATAATCCGTTCTTAATTGCTCAAATGGGGTCGTGTGCACTTAAAAGAAGACTCTGCACATATTATCCATCATAGTTATTACGATTCTTCTTAATTCTGTTACTAATTGAGGCTAAATCATACACCGATCCACTATAATTCGATGCATTTGAACATTATGGTGCTTCTATAAGGCTCAATACTACTTCTCTTGTCTATAATCAAATTGAATTGTTTGTTAACTAACCCACTAGACCGTACATTTCTTCACTTGTAAAACTAGTTGGGCTTCAATGTTGTTAAACTATACCTGTAGGTTGTAAAATCTAATGAGCTTTCTTTGGGGCACCAAATCAACATAGGTGGGATTTGCTAACTGTCAAGATGTACATTTTCCGTTCGAAGGGGAGATGACATGAGTTTAGAGATATTACCTAAAAGGCGGGTCTACAACCCTTGATTAGGCAGGAGCTATCCCAACCCATATCTCACCCAGTGTTGGGGTATTCAATTTTAGCCTTAAATTGACACTATAAGAATGTTCTAATGATGAGTCATCACTAGCCTATAAGAATTGGCTAGAAACCAAGTGAAATACAGGAATATACCTCATTTTCTACGCAACTAGAAAATCTAAGGTTGGGGGCTTGATTACACTAATTGATCAACTAGTGCCATTTTAGTTCCTAATATTGTTTATTCCATAAAAATGTTTGTTAGGCAATTTTTTTTTTTTTAACATATCCACTAACGTTTGAAATAATCATGTGGGTGCGCAATCATTAAAATAACAATTGGTAATGAAAATGGTATTAAATAAATTGCAAGGAAAAGAAATGATATAACGTTAAGAAATAAGAAAAATGTTATTTCTAACTATGCTTGGGAAACCACGATCAACATATTGAAAGCACACAATCAATTGATAATTCAGAAAGGAATGTGCAAATGATGACTTATCATTTGTCTTTGAGAACACCTAAATCCTATGGTAAAGCACTAAAAGCTTGTTTAATTTTGAGTACAATTTTTTTTATCAAAGATTTTCAAACATATAAAGAGAAAACTAATCAAAAACTAATTTTGTTAGCTTTTTCCTAGTTTTTAGAAAATAAATATTTTTCCAATTTTTAAAATTTAATTAATTTTGAATATGAAAATAGTGACCCGGGCCGAGCCCTAATGCCAAGTTCAAATATGGGCCAAAGTCAGGCTCCGCCAGAAGACTCGAGCCTAATTTTGTTGGCTCATGTATAACAATGTGGGTCAAATTTCCAGGTCCCGTCCACATGAAAATTGCCTAAATCAGGCCACACAAAGGTCACACAACAAGTGGGCTTATCAATCAAGCCCACGTAGACTAAAACTCTCAAGCCCCTTTTTAAATATAACCCATAATTTAGTCCAAGCCCATCTTAGTCAAAACCCAATATATTAAAGATGGAATAAGCCCAAATCACCATGAACAACCTAGCCCACTAGACTAAACCGGGCCTAACCTAACTAAACCAATTAAACTCATTTAGCTATCTCTTTTAACCATTTATGGTGCATATGATTATTTTTATCTCTGTTTCAAAACTATTTTATTATTTTTAAAACATTCGGGGGGATGGGGTGCGCGTAAGTTTGTAAATCTATTTGATAAAGCGTGAGTGTAGAGAATCCATTATTATTTTTCTATTTTCGGAATAATTTTTTAGTTCATAATTAGGCTTGAAATAAAAATGAGAAGTAAAAATTTTCTACACAGCAATGAGAATAAAAATTTTCTACTTTTCTATGTCTAAAATAAAATTGAAAAATAAAAATTCTTCTTATCGTATTTCTTCTATATTAGGCGGCTGCCTACCAACCATCGTCCACCGCTATGGTCGACCGCCATACCTTGTTACTGATCGTAGCCGCCATTCGCCGATCGCTGCCCATCGATCGTTACTTGCTACCATCCGTGCTGCTTGAGATGAAAAAATTTTGTGTCATTATCAAATAAATTTATAATCCGAAAATAAAATTTCTGTGTTTTCATCAAACACATTTTTATTCAAAGACTGTCTAGGAATAAAAATGAATATATTTTTGTTCCAAAAATCAATCTCTCCCCATAATAGTTATCATTCATGTCCTAATGTCTCATAATATCATCTCCTCCAAGCCAGCCATCCACCTTTGGACATACTGGGACAGCCAAAGAACGGGGACGAACAGCTCTGTAGCAGCTCATGTCCAACCATCTCCGGTCATCGCACCAAAATCGCTGCCACCAAATTTGAACACCACCGTCCACCCAAGACTTATGCTTGCAACCACACCACAAACGCCCCCTCAGCCAGATCTTTGCCGCCATTGCCAGCCACTACTTCGCAGATTCAAGGAAGAACAAGCGCAAAAGAAAAACAATGTGATAACAAACGGGACGCGGACATTACTGAACATCTAAACTCGTACGATATCAAGTGATCACAATCAATTTACGTCAACAACTCTTCGGATTAGAACAAAATGGGCACTGCTCTCTCAGACTTGTCTCAGAGGGATTTTAACAAACATGTAGTGAGCGTCTATGGAAAGAAGATATTCAATGCTTTGAGGACCCGGACTAAGGCCCAGACCCAAACAATAGTCAGGAAATGTTCAACACCAGCGACTTCGACTTAGTTGAACTCAAGAGCACTCTGGATCCGGAGAAAATGAGATCGTGAACTCAAGAACTCAAAGAACACACCCCCGGCCTTGTCTCCTGTACCTTGTACCCTCGTCCTTTCTTTCCTTCTTCCTCGCGCGCGAGGAAGAAGGAAAGAAAGAGGGGAGGAAGGCTGGGCCGGAAAGAGGGAAAGAGGTGGGCTGGGCCAGCCCAAATGAATAAAGGAAAAGAGGAGAAGCAAGAGCCTGGGCTGGAAAGGAGAAGAAGGGGCCGGGTTTTAAAAAACTTAAAAAATTAATTAGTTAATTTTTCTTTTTCTTTCTTCCTTTTTCCTTTTTAAAAAATATTTTTCTAATGAATTTTATAAATGTTAATGCAAATGCTCCTAAGATCTATATTCTATGCAATTTAATGATGATAATTTTTGCTTGGGGTTAAAAATTAATCTTTAATTTTCTAGACAATTAATGAATGATGAAACAGTTAGCCAAAATTTAAGTTGTCAATACCAGCCATTATTGCAGAATGCAAATCTTGTTTATCCTATCTCTAGGAAATCCAAGTTGTCCACTGTTATCATGAGGCTAATCAATTAATAGACTAGGTTGTTAGGGCCCAAAGAATTGAAGCCCTCCCTTTGTAATTGGTTGTCTAACCCACCTCAACCCTTTTGAGCCATCCTTCGTTCAAAAGCACTTCTTTGTCGTTTGGAGATCATTAGTTGAAGAAATGAAAGCGATTTGTTCAACAAAAAAAAAAAAAAAAAAAAAAAAAAAAAAAGTCTTTGTATTCTTGGACAGTATTTGTAATTCAAGATAGAGGTTATCTACTTGCTTTGTGAATGCACTTTCTTGTAAAAATTAGGAATGAATTTATTGCAGTTTTGTCTTCTTAGTTCTTTGATTGATTGATGTAACTTTTTAGTTAGTTGTCCTGGTATTTAATTAGATTACCTCCATCAATATTTTGATCATGAAGTTGACAGGGTGAGCACGTAATTGATGTCCTCTGGGAATAGGAAGTCAAAGTGTCTTTGTCATTTTTGGTGATAGGGTTTGCAAACCCTCACCAAGGACAGTCGATGATCTACAAGCTGTCTATAATGAGATTTTAGGACCGATTTTGACATTTGGTACTGTATTTACTAGTAGCTTTAGCTCGATTAGGGAACTAATCTTTAACTCCATTGAGCTTTCTTGGGTAACTCCAATCATTATTGTAAAGAAGAATTTATACAGCAGACACCATCCTACATTTAACCAAGTGTGTGTGCATGAGAGAGAGAAAAAGAGCTATATGGCACTTTGAACATAATACTTGAGATGGTAAAAGTTCGAGTAACATAATACAATTTTTTTTTTCAAAATCCACCAATCAATTATGATGAAGGTTTTTTTTTTTTCTTGTCTATTTTTTATTTCTTTTGGGAAGATAGAGGTTTTTTTTTTTTTTTTTTTTTTTTGCCTTGTAAGGAGTTATTGAACTTGCATCATCCACCACTTCATACACATGTTCACTCCATAACTGTTAAACCAAAATATACCCATTCAATTAGAAAACAAAACACTAAGCGGAGATCTTTTTAATGGAAGATAATAAAAGGAAATTCATATTTTAATAATTGATTTGGTAAATAAGCTAACTCGTCCTCCTAATTTACCCAAAAGTCTCCCAGGACTTTGAAGCACGATTTTCATTTTTTATGTTACAAGTGCACAATCATTCTGGAATCTTTGATGAGCTTCCCTCATGTCTAGTGGACTCCTCTCATTCCTGATATTATCTCTACGGCTTTCGTATTTTTTTTTTTTTTTTAAGTACGAAAAGATCCATTTTAATAATGTGAATCAATAGTCTCTGCAAGGAATCGAGTTTGCTCTATACATCTAATTCATATGCACAACCTAGATAGTGAATTGCAAAGCCAATGTCATGGGGGTTTGATTTAGAAAATAATAGATTTATTAAGACTATTTTATACAATTAATTTATTAAATCATATGTCAGGCTATTGATGATTTTTTTTATATGACCATTTCTTAAGTTAATTGCTCTTAATCTCACGTATTTCTCAATAAAATAGCTTTGTAAACTAGCTTTAATAAATCTAGCTCCATTGTTTTGGGTTTTAACTTGTCCACATATGCTACTTTTCGTTTTGTACTCATGAAAAATGACTAAAGACTATGTCAAAATGTGTAGCACACAACTTGTCAATCACAAAAGTCATCACATTTTTATAGTATGTGCACTCATGTGGCAAAACCCTCTTAATAATATGTGTTGAGAAAACATTTCCTAAGTGATTTTGATGATTGACGAATTTTAGAGACTTTGATTTTGATATAAATTATTTTCAAGTGGAAAGTCTGATGAGATATGATCAAATATCATTCAGATTTGAGTCGTGGCTCATTTTTCCTTCCTTAAATAATTTGTCCAATGGCTAGGAAAGAGTCAAATACTCGTGTAACAGCTAGTGGCAATTGGTTAGATTCCTTGCCATATTTATAGGGAGTTCCAAAAGAAAAGTCTTCCTAATACCTATTGAAGATTCAACTTTCTTGGAATATCTTTTAAGAGGCGAAACATTCTTTCCAATTCTAAGCACTCAACTTTTGGAAACTTGAAATGCCATATAGGCAACAGAACATATGGGAAGCTTCACCCTAGTTGATTATGAAGCAGTCAAATCTTCATGACCAGATTCAGGCCAAGGGGTAGATTGGCTAGTTAATCCTCCTAAAGATATGTCCAACATACAACTTGGACTAAAATGAGTATAAGAAGATGTTTCGAAACTGACATGATTAAGAATTTGTATTTATTAGAAATGAAGCTTTTAATTCCAAAGTTTGAAGAGTGTTTTGAGATCTTATCCTTTTTTTTTTTTTGGATACCTAGGGAAACCCATACAACTGGCAGCCGGCGGGTAAACCCTGGGGCAATACTAGCGGAGGACCCACCACCCCGACGTTGCGCTTAAGATCTCGTGCGTCCTGCGGGATTCGAACTCCTTCGTCCTGGGTAGACTTTATGGGAGCTTTTATCTAGCTAGGTCACTACAGGCAGTGGTGATCTTATTCCTTTTGTTTCTATGAGTGAAATTGTATAACTTATTAGCGGTTGAGAGCGTGTGAGAAGTGGGTCACATAAACTTGAGTGTTCTTGGCTTAGTTCTTGTAACCTTTGATAAGTTCTTATTAGTGGATTCTAGACAATAGGTTGTAGTGTGAGAAAGTGGATATAGGCTTACAAAGCTGAACACTATAATCTTTTGTGTACAATTCTCTATCCGTCATTCCTTTTATTTATTGTGATAGAATTGTACACTTGTAAAATCTAACCACTTCATTAGAAGTTGTCTTGCTCTAATATTTATTTTTTTTTTTTAATTTCGCACAATTACCTATTCAGCCCTCTAGGAGATATTCACATTCTTTCCTTCCATAGGTAACTTTATTATATTCATTTATTAATTATGTTGCATAATCTTGTTTTTCGTGATGATGGATTTTTTTTATTCAACTCTTAATATTATTATATGTCAAATAGCCAATAAAAAGCATCGGAAAATCACTTGCAAGCGACAGGCTTTGGCGGGCCCGAGAGGTGGTGGTGCATGTGGCGGATTCAAGCGTTCTTTTGCTGAAAGTTTAGGATTTGATACTTCTGAGGGCAATGAGTCCGGTGGTGGTGTTTGTTGCCCAAAACAAGTAGCGAAAGATTCTCGATTGGCAAATAAAGTTGTAAGCTTGGCGGAGAAACGGAGGCGACATGCCCTATATAGCTGGTGTTGTGATAACGACAAGGAGCAACACAATGTATACGATTGGCGGGCTGCATCGTGTGACACCACGGCGGAGAAACATGGCCTATGCACATTGTTAGAAATAGACTCGATGGTTACACTTCTCAGATTATGATGACTTTGATATCAAGTTGAAAAGTGTGTACAGTAGAAAAATGTAATGAACTGGTCCTTAATAAATGAAAAGTACATGAGCCTATTAATAGACTTTATAAGACAACTATCTGACGTAATTAAATATTAATTAGAATCAATTAAGGGAAATACACGAAACCTCCTACATACATCCCAAATATATATATATATATCTCTAACATCATTAATAATTTTGCTAGTAATGTATACATTGCCAATGCTATGAATTATATGTAGAACAATTAAGAACCTAAATAATCTCTACTTTGCAGAGTTAACCAAACGTATGTTGTTAAGTTAGGAGAGGTGCTTCAGTATAATAAGTCGAATCACTTGAGGACCTCTTTGTCTGCATGAGGATTCATGTGCTAGGATCATACACCATGATTTGAAGCGCGGCAATATTCTTTTGGATGAGAACATGAATCATAAGATATCCAATTTTGGCATGGCAAGGCTATTTGATATGGACCAAAGCAAAGAAAATACTATACGGATCATAGGAACTTTGTGATAATTAATTTAAATATTAAACCAAGCCTCTATCTAACGGCTTAAAATTTTAGAACAATGAGTTGTAGTCCTAGAAAACATCACATGGCATCTGAGCAAGAGGTCTTGAGTTCGAATCTTTCCAGACACCATTTACCTCTTGATGTGTGATGGGGTGAGTGATTCCAGAACGAAATTTTTTTTCAGGGGGATTTTTTTAGTTAAGTGTATGGAGTAGTGTATACAGGGAAGAAATGAAAAGGAATAAGAAAAGATAGAATAATCTCCTTCCAAGGTATAAAGCCATGCCACCAACCGAAGATGCGGATCGAGATCTACGAAGTTCACCACCAAGGCCTAAAGCTTCCACCAACCAAGGATAAAAGACTTCGGGATAGGAGTAGCTCACCACCAAGACCTAAAGATTCCACTAGCCAAGGATAAAGGGCTTCTTGGCTCACCACCAAGGAGTGATCTACGCTCCAAGGATAAAAAGACCGAAATGAATTATCCACTCTCCGAAGGAGTTCACTCAAGTAGAGGAATTCTCACAATTTTCATTCATCAAATTTATATGCCCCATACATTGGATAGTTTTCCCCTATTTATAGGAGGATTTTAGACTTAGGAAATATAAAAAATAAACTTTAATGACCTAGGTACTTAAGAAATGCATTTATTAGTATGGGAACTTGCATTCTTGAATCTTTGGTCTTTCGCATTCTTGAACCTTTGGCCTTCCCTATTCTTGAACCACATTCTTGAACCTTTAACCTTCCAAAATTGATGCTCCTGCCTTGACCAGAAAATAATCCTCCTGAAACTTTATCGATTGATCATGCAAGACGTCTAAAATGGCCTCCCATTGATAGTTATCGATATACCATAAAGTACCGATAAGTAATTAACATTATTCATTCAAAATGATCCATCAAAGCACATAATGCCCAATTTCTTTCTTGGCTTGGATAAGTATTGATGGTTCGAGTTGATCGATGGAGTTACGTTGGATGCTCCCGCATCACCTCCCCAGGAAAGGGCACATCTGAATCTCCTTTAAACATCAAACCGCACTTTCATTTAATAGCTTAAATTTTTTAGAATAGTCGGTCGTAATCCTACAAAATCTCACACTTTGTAAGTTTCAAATAGACTTATGTAAATCTTCTTTATCTGTTTCAACCTTTCCTGGAAAGGGCACATCAATCTCTTTATCTATTTCAACCTTTCTAAGAAAGTATACAAAGAAATCGTACACCAATTTCAATTTCCCAATTGATGATTCTTGAATCTATTTGTTTTATGTGTTGCAGTGGCTATACGGCTCCCAAATATGTGAAGCATGGAGAGATATCTACGAAGACTGATGTGCTTAGTTTCGGCATGGTGGTATTAGAGATAAGGAGTGGCAAGAAGGATTCATACTTCAGCACTTCGGGGAATTTGCAGCATCCACCTGGCTATGTGAGTACAAAATTGCGAAGTTCATCCAACATTACTTGTTCATCCAACAATTTAGTAAAACAAAATCTCTGATACTCCTCTGTGCGCATGTGATATTATGAAAAAAAAAAAAAAATGTTCGCTTGCTCTTGTGAATGTGCACTGCAAGCATAGAAAAAATTGGAGATAGGGAACACTTTTTCGCCTTATAGATGTGATGATAAATGCCAGCTTGAGAAGCGAAATGTTTAAGATGTATTCACGTTGCATTGTTATGTGTTCAAGAGAATGTAGTGAGATGACCTGCCATGGCATCAATGGTCTTAATGCTCCGAAGCCATAGCATGACCCTCCCAATAACAACATGACCTGCATATTTAACAAATGCCAGTGGCAGGGAAATATCAACTGTATCTATTTAACAAGTACTATAGCTTTCATATAGTGTTCATTTAAGTGGTATAATTGTTTTTTTTTCTTTTTTAAATCACTTGAGTATGATAGCTTATGTACACCCATCCGTGGGTAGCTGCATTGATTGAGAGTTTATAGAGTGTTCACTTAAAGTGACATAGTTGTTTTTTTTTTTAAATCACTTGAGTAAAAAAAAAAAAAAAAAGAAGCTTATGTACTCACTTGAGTGCCATAAAATTTTTTCCAATCAATAGAGTACCATATGACTTTTAGATTGATCACTTGAGTGACATAATTTTTTTAAAATGTTCACCACAAGTGCTATATCATGTTGAATTTTTGGCATTTGGGTAAATGTTTAAAAAAAAAAATTATGGCATTCAAGTTATTCATTGAAAGTTATGTTACTCAAGTGAACGTTGTTTAGAAATAATGGTACGCAAGTGATTAAATATAAATATATATATATATATATATATATATATTTAATATATATATATATATATTATGATACTCAAGTGAGTGTTGTATAAAATTATGGTACTTATAATGTCTCCATCCCTCTATTTCATGGGTCATCACTGACATCAATAAAGAAGCTTCCACGTTGGATCCACACCCTAGGTGATATTATTACCAAAGGATGGAAGTTGAATTCGGAAGCAAGACGATACGAAATTCTGTTCAGATAAGTTATTGCTTTTTAAAGGTCGAAACTCTCGGTAAGTTCATCAGACATCCATGTGAGAATATGCCCACGTGGAAAATAAAATGAATACACCATCTTTTTTTTTTTTTTTAATCATATGAACTCATGAATCCAGCTACTTGAAAGTTCATAGGATGCCTTACAAGCCATACAAAACCATTAAATTCAAACTTTTGATCTATCCAGGTAGCTCTAAAAGACTCAAGTATTTGAAGAAAACATTTCAGGATCGTGGGTATTAGTTTATCATCTAACATGATGTACCAATCAAGCTATTCAAATAATTCATAGCTTCTCTTTCCTCTAAATGAAGCATTCAATATATTATATATTTAGTAGGGTTAATACCTTAAAAAACCCCAAACTGGTACACTTGTGACAAATTTACCCCAAACTATTTTTTTGACCACCAAAAACCCCAAACTGGTACATATGTGACAGATCTACCCTCCGTTAGCTTCCGTTCGATTTTTCCGTTAATTTTGCTGATGTGGTTGCTGACGTGGCAACCCATGTGGAAATTCATAAGTTTAATACCATTAAAAACCCCAAACTGGTATATTTATGACAAATTTACCCCAAACTAGTATATTTATGACAAATTTACCCCAAACTGAAATATTTACGACAAATTTACTCTAAATTAATTTTTTCGATCATAAAAAACCTAAATTGGTACACGTGTGGCACATTTACCATCTTTCAATTTTCCCAAATTTGACTGAGTTGTGATGTCCAATCAATTTTATTTTCCGGATTACTCTAACATTGCCTTCATATCATTAATACTTGATTTTTTTTATTGGAATCATTATTAGAAAACTATTCAAAGGCTACCAAATGTGCACTTCATTCTTGTGCCGGGAAGATGCCCATTAACTAAAAGATGGACAAATCGCTTGCGCACATATACAAAAGAATCACACTCAAAGCACACCTGAAATTAGCAACAAACATAAGTGATTTTGGTTCCAGCATTTCAACGAGCATGTGATGTACGAGTCACTCATACCATTCACATGCAAGTTCCATGTTAAAATTTTGATACTTACGATTCAAGGTAGGAAAGACTACGTAACGCTAATAAGGACCAGCAAAGTAAGAGTAATATGTAAGCGTACAAACAGATTGCGGACAAGTAGTAAACCATGTGGGGCTGAGACATATAAACATAAAGCCAAGTTTGTCACAAACCAAAACGAGTGAAGCAATCACAATATGTGCACTTCTTTTGTATATGTGCGCAAGCGATCTGTCCATCTTTTAGTTAATGGGCATCCTCTCGGCACAAGAATGAAGTGCACATTTGGTAGTCTTTGAATATTTTCTAATAATGATTCCAATAAAGAGAAAAAAAATTAAGTATTAATGATATGGAGGCAATGTTAGAGTAATCCGGAAAATAAAATTGATTGGACATCACAACTCAGTCAAATTTGGGAAAATTGAAAGATGGTAAATGTGCCGCACGTGTACCAATTTAGGTTTTTATGATCGAAAAAATTAATTAGAGTAAATTTGTCGTAAATATATCGCTTGGGGTAAATTTGTCATAAATATACCGGTTTGGGGTAAATTTGTCATAAATATACCAGTTTAGGGTTTTTAATGGTATTAAACTTATGAATTTTCATATGGCTTGCCACGTCAGCAACCACGTCAGCAAAATTAACGGAAAAATCGAACGGAAGCTAACGGAGGGTAGATCTGTCACATATGTACCAGTTTGGGGTTTTTGGTGGTCAAAAAAATAGTTTGGGGTAAATTTGTCATAGGTGTACCAGTTTGGGGTTTTTTAGGGTATTAACCCTATTTAGTACCTGATTTTACTTTATGAAAAACTTAAGACTTGATTGAGCATTTCCAATAGGGTCAAAATGTTATGACTTTTTATTAGGATTGACTGTATAATTTCTTTTTATACCTTAGCAAATTGAAGGTGTCAAAAAGTTTTTTCAAATAATTTTTCTGGACTGCTCACGTATTGGATTTGTTGAAAATGATTAATCAACGGAAAAATATCTACGGTCAAAAAAAGCACACGCACTTCATATTAAGAAAACGAAGTCCTGATAGCAAATAGTGGAAATCACTTTCCCAAGCATGACAAGTCTCTCACGACTGATGCGCTGTAGCTTTTCACCTACTACGCCTCAATGTTTCTAGTCACACTTTCTAGCATACCACAAAATAACTGAAAGATGATTTCCACAATAAGTATTTTCCTTTGTCATCAAGTTTTTCACGAAGTGAACACATCCTTAAAGATTGCTTCTTGTATTATCCTCCATTTGATTATCAAATTAAAATTAGCTTGTCTTCTTGAAATTAAAGGAGTGATTGACATAGAGAATCAACGAGGAGAAGAAAGATCAATTTAGCCAAGGTTGGGAAAACAAAAATATTTGAAAGAAATTTTAAGTATAACAAATTCATTCCATCCTATTCTTTGTGTAACTGTATTTTATATTTTATACGTAAAACCGGATCAGATATGTTAATGTATCTTCATTTGTTATATCGATTATTAGTAGGTATATGTAACATTGGCCGATATGTGTAAACAACGGAACAAAATGCCACCTGGGACGAAGTGTTACACTATGGGGGCCTCTTCTTGAACTGTGAGGGCCACCTCAAGAATCATACTCGTGCGACCATCTAGATATATCGATGAGACAAACTATATGATGTACATCATCTGATAGTATGTGTATGATATATTATTATTAACATTTATGGTTTCTAGAAGAAGCATTGGATATCTTGCGCTGTCAATGATGTATTTATTCAACGTTGTTGAAAATGATTCACCAACAGGATATGCGAGTTCATCTAGATTAGGGAGAACAGAAATTCGAAGTTCGGAATAGCTTAACGGAAACTAAGAGGAATTTGGGATGTTATATTTGTCACGTCCGAATCCTACAATAGAGGAAATAACATGACAATACGTGAAGAAAGCTGTCTCAAACAGAAACCAACTTAAACCTGCTATCAAAAAATATATATCAATCTAAATACATGATAAAATAAAAAGTTGGTTACAGTATAAGAGTTTCTACAATCCCCAAAAAGAATATATACATCTCATAAATCCAACAACTATCCAACAACTATCCCACACACACACACACACACACACTAAACACACAACAACACACAACAACACACACACAACTACCCCGAACAACATCTTAAATCCAACTCCCAAAAGTCCCCGTCAATAATGCTCTCATCCTAATGTAAGAAGAATAAAATGAGCAATCACATATCAGTGAATAGTACATGTTGCTTATAAACAAATTGAGCATCTACTATGCACATTTAGAAAACATTACCATAACTCTTATCTCATATCTAGTATGTAATACACATACAAGATCAAAATGAGATATATCACTTTAACTTGATCATTTACATATAAGAAATATTTCTTTAATTAACAAATATCAGAACCATACATCAATAGTCTAGTTTATTGATCAATCTCATGCTCATTATCCATCCACTATGGTGACATAACATTTGATGACAATGCAGCTAAGATTCCTCCTTTGGCAAAGTCCTCACCTATTATCCTTCTTGAAACCAATTTACATACCCATAAACACCAACCGTATGGGTATCAAACCACCAACCTCCAATAATCCACAAATTAAATCTAGAATCCATTTCATAACTCAAAATACATTTCACAAACTATTTCAAAATTTTTTATATTATAAAATATTCACAGTCTATTTCATAAACCAAGTTCACAAATAGTAAATGTACATATTTACATATATATATGTGTGTGTGTGTGTGTGTGTGTGTGTGTGTGTATAATATTTCACAACACTTTTCCTAAAAACTTCTCAAACCATTCACAAATATCAGAATGCAATAAATATCCAATCCAGATTTTGTGTAACAAACATGCTTTCAATAATCATAATTTATCAAGAATCAATCATTTTCAAGACATGATCTCATAATATAGAGAAAAGACATGCACCACTCACTTGGAAAGGTCTAAGCCAAACCTTAAAAGTTATTTCAAGCCCATGAACTTGAAATCCTATCAATTTAGTGGAAAATAATATCAGAACCAAGTAAAACCTATCATAATTATCAATCAACTAAGTCAAGCTTATTCACTAGCAAAACAATGTCTACACGCTAACAAAATGTTTGCTATGCAAAACTTAAGTGCAAAATTTCAAAAATTCATTCTGATCATATTGCATTACGGAATTGATTTTTTTAACCATTGTAATTCCCCATAACCTTAAACTATTATTTCTATATAATTTCATAGTTTAACAACTCCTAAATCAGGCTTTGCTGTTCAAAATTCGTTTAACAACTTCTAATATATCACTTTAACTCCGAAAGTTACTTTAATTATATGAACTGAGGGCTTGAATCCCTTGAACGAATTTTTCTCTCTGTCATTCGTTTTTTATATTGCTTTCCTTTGACGTTACGAGCCCTCCCTTTCGTTTAGCCTCGGTCATGCGCTGCGCTTTCTTGTTTATAAGGCGGTGATTTTTTGTTTTTCTGTCCACCTTTTTGACTGGTCAACACCGCTTCTATTACAATATTAAAACTCTCGGTGCACTCATACCAAGATATCATATACTTTTTAATCTGCAGGGTTATTTTATGTTGAATTATTGCTTGAGACTCTTTATAATCGGCCTTGGTTTGCCATATTATATTATCCCATGCCGGCTAGCCTTGCCCGCTAGTCTTCTTTGCGCTTGGTCAATCTCTCTTAATTCAGAAATATTTACCACTTTTTTTTTTTTATCTCAACAATAATGATTAATAATTCCAATGTAGTCTATCCAGAAGAATAAATTTACTAGATGATAAGAAAGATATTATCCATCCTAAAGATCATACTCGGACGGAGTTTTTTAATTAAAAAGCATTTTTCACTGTCCCAAAAATTTGATATATTTTTAAATTTGAGAAATAAAAAAATTATATAAAACGCAGCACACAGTTCAGGCTAGTCACGCAAAGGCACTTTGACCGATTTTATTTGCCTACTTCAATACCCTATCATCCTCTATAAGCTTATGCTATATGATATACTCCGAACCTATGCACCAATTTATTGCGTCTAAAACTACTTTGGGGACGGCTTATCCTGCCCATATACTTTCTTAATTACGTGGGCATGATATCATGAAGAGTTTGGTGTATAATAAATTATTTCAAGCGGTTGTGATAGAATAAGCCTATTTAAATAATTTGATGTTAATATTAAATGTTGATGTTAAATCAAATCTATACTTCGCTTCTGGAAAACCGCTTTGATTCGTTCAAACACAAGTTTTTCTAACGATAAAATCTATAAAGATAAGGGTAATGATAAAATTTCTAAAGATGCTTTCAAATTGTTGTTAGTTGACTAGTTGGAAGGTTCTCTAAACTCATTACACTTTTTAAGTTAATCTTGGACAAGGAATAGCGTTATTATATACTAATATATATTAGTAAAGCTGGCTTTTGTACATTGAATACATTCTAAGCAACGACCATCGTTGAGAAAATTATTTTGTTCTCCACATAGAAATTAATTTAGAGAGAGCTACTCTTAAAACATGTCATTCCACTACATCTGCGTGATTTATCATTGCAATCGCTCTTTTACTTATAATGCTACCACGCGGTCGGAGAGGACGACTCATACGTCTCATCTTCAACAATGAAGCTGAAGCATTCTGCAACCACCGTGTCTGCACAACCTCCTTCTATCCCTCCACTTCTTTGTCGACTACCTTCTGTACTTTTCTGTCTTCACATCCTAACGTTCGACCTCTCCGAAGCTTATTACTGCAACAACACAGGCAACTTCACGACAGCCAGCGACTATGCCAAGAATCGCGAGCTCGTCCTCTCTTCTCTGCCCAGCAACATGGCTTCAAACGGTGGGTTCTACTCCGGGAACGTTGGGACAGGCTCAGAGATCATTTACGTGCTCAGTTTCTGCAGAGGTGACTCTTCGAACGACACTTGCTTCAAGTGCATAAGCTCTGCTGCTGAAGAATTGATGGTCAACTGTCCGAACCAGAAAGCTGCGTACTCATGGGGGACAGGAGATCCTCCGTGCTTCATTCGTTACTCTGATGCTCCGATGTATGGTGTGAAGCAGACAATTCCAACGTTTAAGCTTTATCGCAATGGCAACATCCAGATGGATCTGGATCAGTTCGATCGCATATGGAGGAACTTGACGGAAGCGCTGGTGGTGAGGGCTTCGATGGGGACGTGGGAACTCAAGTTCGCAGCAGGGAGCACAACGTTGCCAAATCTGCAGACTGTGTTCGCATTATTGCAGTGCAGCCCTGATTTGTCTCGGGTTGATTGCGATAGTTGCTTGGGGGAATGCATTAGTGATTTTCAAGAATGTTGTGACGGAAGACTAGGTGGGACCATTGAGAAGCCGAGCTGCATTTTCCGATGGGACTTGTACTCATTTCTTGAGTCCAATACCAGCAATTTGCCGCCGCCGATTGCAGCCACCACGATCGATCCTCCTTTTCTTCCGCCTCCAAATGCCCAAGTCATAAATGGTTGGCTCAATTTTACATGAACTGGTGATTTAGAATTCATGAATTACAATTTTCATACAGGGTCAATGCCTACCTCATCTGATATACATGAATTTGCCAGTTTGCATGTATCAATTGGGATTAGCCGAGCCAAATTTCTGATGTCCGTGCTATAAGAAGAATCATTTGAATCTGAAATGTTAGCAATGATTGGTTTCCATTTCAAATTGGATGAAATGCGTTGTTTGGTTTTGGCAGGTAATATGTCGAAGTACTTGCGCATTGTCATTGCTGCAGTAGGTTCGACAGTTCTCTCCGTGGTGGTTATTGTCTGTGTGTTTTGCTTTATTAGAAGAGAAGAAGTAATCCATGGGAGGTCTCATCTGGTTAGTGAATTTATCAGTTGTTCTATGTTCTGTAATTGAGTTGTCATTGAATGACTTCTTATCCAGCTTAGCACAAGGATTAAATAGTGTGGGAGGGACAATGGTGCGATTTTGGTCTATATTCCCTTTCTGAGAGACGGTTGGGAATCTAAAACCAATCCTAAATGTTTGTTAAAATGGAGAAAGCCCAAATGACATGTTAAGAACAAGAAAATATTCACTTTTTTCTGATCGGATCCTGGAGATCTCATGGTGATTGCTGCACATTTTCTTCAGCAAAAGACGAGGTTGAAACTGCTGAAAGCTTACAGTTCAGAATAAGCGAGATCAGGGCTGCCACAAATTTCTTTTCAGAAGCCAATAAGCTTGGAGAAGGGGGATTTGGAAAAGTTTATCAGGTAGCAGGAAAATTTATTTCACGTTTATCTGAGAATTACATCTCTACATAGCAATAAACATTATTTCTTGCGTATGAAAATTTGACTGTAGGGCAAACTTGAAAATGGACAATACATTGCTGTGAAAAGGCTTGAAAGATGTACTAATCAAGGTCAACAACAGTTTAAGAATGAGGTCACTCTAATGGCCAGGCTTCAGCACAAAAATCTGATTAAGCTCCATGGGTATTGCTTGGAAGAAGGGGAAAGACTTCTGATTCTTGAGTTTGCACCCAATGCAAGCCTCGAAGGATTCATTTCTGGTAAGAACTTGCACATTAAAATTTGTCGCTTCCATTTCACTGATCAGTTGTTTGCTACTAATGTATCCGTTGGAGAGCTTTGTGCCTCAAACTATTTGGCAGTACTTTGTATTATATGATCTCTATATTGCAGATTCAGTCAAACGTACATCGTTAAGTCGGGAGAGGCGTTTGAGTATAATCAGAGGAATCGCTCGGGGACTTCTTTATCTGCACGAGGATTCGCCCCTTAGGATCATACACCGTGATGTGAAGCCTGGCAATGTTCTGCTGGATGAGAACATGAATCCTAAGATATCCGATTTTGGCACGGCCAGGCTATTCATTTTGGACCAGAGTAGGGAAAATACTGCACGAATCGCAGGAACTTTGTAAGTTTTCAATAAACTTTTCTGAAGCTTTGTTTTCTGTTTCAACTTTCCTAGGAAAGTACGCAACGAAAACATTACCAGTTTCCTTCTGCCAGTTGATGAGTCTGGAATCTGTGTTTTATGTGGTGTAGTGGCTATATGGCTCCTGAATATGTAAAGCATGGAGAGATCTCTGTGAAAACTGACGTTTATAGTTTCGGCGTAGTGGTATTAGAGATCATCAGTGGCAAGAAGAATTCATACTTCAGCGTTTCAGGGAACTCGGAGCACCTACTGAGCTACGTGAGTATGAAATTGCAGAGTTCATCCAACAATTTTAGTTGTAATCTAGGATACTTCTCCATGTGCCTGTGAAATTACAAAACGTGTTTACTTGCTATCATGACCGCACTGCAGGCGTGGAAAAATTGGAGAAAGGGAACACCTTTCCGCCTTATAGATCCCATGTTAAATGGCAGTTCGAGAAAATCGAAATGTCAAGATGTATCCAAATCGCTTTGTTATGTGTTCAAGAGAACATAACAAGACGGCCTACCATGGCTTCGGTGGTTTTGATGCTCGAGAGCCAGAGCACAAACATCCCAACACCAACACGGCCTGCATATTTGACAGATGCAAGTGGTAGAGAAATTTTGACTTCATCTATTAATGGATCAGCACGAACATCAATAAACCAAGCTTCGATGAGTGATCCAGAACCTAGATGAAAACTCTATCTCTTTGGGCGTGGACCCGGCTACCTATAAATTCATGGGGCAATCTGTAAGCCACTTGAAACGGCCGAAGTCAAACCTTTGATCTATGCAGGTTGCAGTTTACTTCATTATCTAACATGATGTACGAATCAAGCTATTCTAGTACCCTATTGCTTCTGTCTCCTCTTACCTGGTACTCGTGATACAATATAATCTCCGGAAGACGTATTTTTGTGTTGATCCACACTAGATAACAATTTGATGTGCTCATATCTTCTCCCAATAGAGTGCGGGGATATATCAAAATTGATAAAACAAACAAACTTGGATTTTTTTTTTTTTTTATATCAAAGGGGTGGCACCCCACCACCCGCCTTTGCCGGACGGGCATCGCTAATGACCAATGAGATGGCTCCGCTCTCCAAGGACCGCTATTATCCACTCTCTTAGTTTTGGGCTATTCCATTAAGGAAACCTTTTAATTGGCAATGTGTGAACTTAACATGAACAGCAAGCTTGGACAAGCAAAACAAAGTACAATGAATCACCAAATTTTAGCCCAAACTCGAAAAACCATAAAAACACCCTTGTGATCTCCCTCACTGTCTCTCCCCTAATAGCTCCCCCGCCCAGGTGACGAGCATCTTTTGTCGTCAACATTGCCGTAGCTACCATGTGGCCATCGCCATGTAGATGGAAATCTCTCTCTCTCTCTCTCTCTCTCTCTCTCTCTGAGACAAGGGTCGGATTGGCGAAATGGAAGATCGATGGCAATGACATATGCTGTGCAATTATGTTGGGGTAGCCTTGATGGTATGTAAGAGTGGCTGCAGCAGGAGGAGCAGATATTAAGAAATCATACGATGATTCTAGAAAAATAACGCTCGTAAATAATTCACCAAGCAGAATATAATAATAAAAGAAAGAATCTGAAAAACATGCTAGGAAATTTGTTGACGAAGTTCACCCAAACTTAGGCTATGTCTCTGTGTAGAGGTACTTTGCGAATCCACTAGACTTAGAAAAAATGGAATACAACGATAATCTTCTCTCTAAAAGTGCTAGTACGAATACCTAGATGGGGATGAATAGGTGTTTAAAATAAACCTTGGCAAATATATGCAGAATAAAATAAATTTCGAGCAAAGTTTGAATAAGGATCAGAGTCTGATAAATGAGAGTTACCAGACTTCTAGCAGATGTTTAGAATATGTTATGTGATGGAACAGACTTTTGAAATAACTTGTAAATAAGCAACAGACTTAAATATGAAGAGTTAAAAGAAAAGAATGTCGCACACAAAATTAATAGTGGTTCGGCTTAGATCAAGCATACGTCCACTCTCGCACGCTAACAGTCTTTTGATTGGATTCTACTATACGATCAATAAGAGATTACAAATTTGATTGCAAATACTCAGTGGTAGATCACACTATCTCATTAAGTCACTCTTTTAGTATTTTTCTTACGATCACAAATGTTTAAACTCACAAGAGACAAGTGTATGATCGAAGTTCGCTCGAACTTTGGAATTATAAATTCTACACGCTGTCTCTAACTTGCTCATCGGTCCTTAATCTCCTTAAATACCCATTCACTTATAAACTAGCCGTTAGACAATATCTAAAGGATCATCTTCCAATCTACTCATTGGACAGATCTGTATCTAGAAGATTTAGTAGCTATTGAGTGATAGAAGTAGAATTCATCCATACAAATAGAATCTTGGTTTCCATAAGTAGAGCTTCTTCTTTTAGAAAGTTATTGTCTTCAAGATCCAATTGTCAATCAAATCTCTTTTGATATAGAATCCAAATCAGATTACTAGCCGTTATATGTTTGAGGCTTACGTTACATTCTGTCAAGTTGTCTCGTTCTGAACCTTGTCACGTTTTAAATTTGTGTCTCGTTCTGGATGTAAAGTTTGAGAGTGTTCCGTCAAAAGTAGAGTCTGAGTGTCTTTCGTCTGAAGTAAAGTCAAGTATCTTCTATCTGAAATAGACTTTACAATCTGGATGTAAATCTAAACATATTTTGCTTTTGAACATATTTAGCCTTAAGGTATGGACATAATCTAAATAAGTTCAGCTTTAGCATAGAGTCTATCTTCCGATTCTTCCAAGTATAGATTTCGACAATATCTTTTACATGTTCTATCATCTACATAGTCTATTACTCAACCATTAAACACGTTAGTAGCCTTTGATTTATTTTATCATTTTCAAAATATCATAAGAGATTTCCCTAACAATCTCCCCATTTTTGATAATAACAAAACAATCTCTGAATATATAGATGTATTAATATGATTTTAAAGATAATAATAAATCAGGGCAATCTTAAGCACATGAATAGTCTTTAAATATGAGTATTCAAAGAATGTAATTCAAATCAAAATATAGCAGGAGATAGTAAATAGATTGAGCATAACAATATATAGAAAAATAATCGTAGCTCAATATTATGCAATAAATAATATCGACCAATCAACATACATGCATATTTATATCCTCTTCTCATTTTTGTCATAATCAAAAAGTGATAGCAATGGAAATAGTATCACGTAGAGAATATAAAACGATAATAAATGCATCTCTATGAAACACAATTTCAAAAAAAAAAAAATTACAAAGTAAATCGAATATTAAAGATATGCAATATAGCTCACTTCGATCATATATATAAGTAAGTATCCAATAAAAATCACGGATGCATTATAAAGTTCCTTACTCTTTTTGTAAATAAGAGATTTGTAATGACAAAAGGTAATAAAAGATGCACTAACCGGATTTTATAGATCTTAACAATTTTTGACACATTTACCTTTTCCTTTCTTCCATAATAATCAAGATCACGATCAATTCAAAAATATTTTTCCATGATTGATAAATGCTCCCCCTCAATTTGTTGCCTTTTTTGAGCTGATCACGATTCTTTTCCCTTTTTTGAGGTGATCACGATTCTTTTCCTTTCTTTTGGATTCACGTTCTCCCCCTTTCTGATTGCACCATGATTTGCATAAATTCGCAATCATTCTTCCTTTATAGAATTTCCTGCAATGAACTCATTTCCTTTTTGGTATCCATCAATTTGGATCATTCCATTTCGTTAGAGCAAAATATAAAATCTTCATAGATAATCAAATATTCTTTCTTAACTCATCATAACATATTATTTAAGGAAAGAACGTTATGCGCGATAATATATTGAAAAAGAAATTCTCACTTAGTCAAAGCATAATAAAATTAGAGAGAATAAAATCCTTGAGTATCTAAGAAGGAATATCTTGCATAATAAATTAATATAATATAAAGTAGATTTTCACTTTGTAAAATATGACAAAATCTGAGAGAATAAAATCAAACCAAATAAACTCAATTGTCTCTAAGCAAGATATAAAAAATAATCACATATATTAAATCAAATCTCAACTTTACTAATCATGAAAACAAATCACATGATTCTCCCTTCAATAAAACAAATCATAGAATATGATCATTATAAAATCTAAATCAATCAAGGCACGAAAAGAATATAATGAGAATTTTTAAATTATGTACTCAAACCAAATTGAGAAAAAGAAAAACATACATTCCTTACCAAATTCTCTTTCTTCTTTTCCTTTATTTCCTGCAAAAATAACTCATATTTTCTTTGGTACCCATATTTTCTTGGGTACATATTCTCTTAGTTGGCCACTCACGGGAGAGTTAGTTATTACGGCACTGTCGAAATCGAGAGTATGTCATTTTACTCAACCTCGAGATTTTCTCTCTTAATAGGTCTCGTCATGTCACGAGCTATTTTAAGAACGTCGACTCGTCCTCCAAAGATTTTTCAGAGATTCCGAGACTTTAGGACATTCAAAATTTGACTTCAATTGTGGGATTTTGTTGAAGAAATTTCAAAAGTGGTGAAATTCAAAGTGTTCAATTTGAAGTATTTGAGGTATTTAAATGTTGGGGAAAGTATTAGGAGACCAACTAATCAATGCAAGAGATAATATCTTTGACTTCAAGCCTCCAAGCTTGCCGAGCACACTTTGCCAGCTGCTTCCCTCCTGTCGCTATCCCTCCTTCACCGCCTCTGTCTCTCTCCCCCTTCGTGCGACGCCTCTGCTCCTACCTCACTTTCATTTTCATGTTTTCCCTGCATCTTCATCTTCATTCATTCTCCGCAAACGAAGCCCCACCCAAAATCACTCAGCCTCATCAACGTCCCTGCTCCAGTTCTTCTTGTCTCCCTCAGTCAACCATACTTCTCCACTTTCCATTTTGTTGACCCATCCTCACGTCAGCCTAGTTCCACCGAGCAATTCCTGCTCCGTCCGAGTTCTTCGACGCCAGCTCTCGGTCAACACTCGATTGAAGCCCTCCCCTCGTCTTGGACCACTGCAATTTCGGTGTTCCGCCAGCTGCAACACCGAAATTCCCAGCTCGCCACACGTCCAACGGATTGCTGCTCCGTGTCTTCTCGCAAGTTGCCAACGACACCGAAGCTGCTACCCCTTTCGAATCATCGCCAGCGAAGCTGCATCCATCCGTGTCTTCAGCCGCGTGTCTCCTTCGGTCAATCTTGCTGTTTCCTCAGTTGGATTGTTGACCGAAGCCGCTCCTCAGTTGCGTATCCCTCGGCAGCCAGCGAAGCCGTGATTTTGCCCCGAAGACTCCCACGCTCGTGCGATCCCACGCAACTGGCTGCTCTTCGTCCGCTTCTCACTCCATCGAAATCCAGCGTCCACCGAGCAAGCCACGAAGCTGACTCCTTCCTCCGTTACTGCTTCGGTTTGCAGCAGTTCAGCCCACGAAATTTCACGGGCCCAGCATCACCGAAGCAAGCAGCCCACTTGAAGCCCAGTCTGCATCTTCAAGCCCAGCTGTGGCCGTAAGTTTCAGCCCAAGAATTCAGCCCAGCAAAGTCCATCAAGCTCAGCCCATTCGAAGCCCGTGAAGCCAAGCCCAATTCAGCAGCCCAAGCCCGCGAAGTTAGCTCACTTCGGGCCCGGTCCAATTCAAAAGAAAATCTTAGATTTGCGCTGAGGTTTGTTAGGCCCGTTTTAGGCCTGGTCCAAGTCCGCCAACGCCGCCGAAAATTAAGATTTCGGCTGCCGTCGCGTCGTCATCGCGGTGAACCGGTTTCCGCAATTAACCGGTGAGTTTATACTCTAAACTCTGCTTAGTAGGTTAATGACGTTTAAGGGGTGTTTAGATTTATTTTATTATGAATTAGGTGGTTAGTTAGATTAAATTAGAAATGTAATTATTTAATTGAGCATGTTAGGTGGTTAGCATGGTTTAGCTAAGGCCTAAATAAATTGTACTTGTTTATCTAGAAGGGTTCGGGAATTTTCCGGGTCCGTATTGGTTATTAATTTAATGATTCTGGCCTAGGTTAGTATTTTTAGAATTTAAATTGATTTATTTAATTAATTCCAGTAATTATTTAATTATTAATTATTTTTCGGAAATTAGGCGGGATAGCCGATGAATTTCCACAATTCTGCAATTGAGTGTTAAATTATGCAAATTGAGTGCTGATTGGATTTTTGTTATTTAATTCCAAAAATTGTGAATTTCCACTATTTATTCAAAAAATCCCGGGTGTTGGGTTTTAACACCGAAAATGGATTTTAAATACTATATCAAATAGTGGGGTTTGAAAGAGATAGGTATCGATCTTGGTTCGAATTGGTGTCAGTGCACGATTATGAGACCACACACGACTATTTTCGGGATATTTTTAATACGAAGGAAATAGGCCGGGATCACTATTTTAATGGAGGCATTTGAATGCAATGCACGTGGGTGTCCTGGGCCGAGATTGAGCGGTCGTGTGTTGAGAACACTTGAGGGCATTTCGACCAACATGTTTTGTAAATATCCTTTGAAAATGCTTCTTGTACGCAAGTCTAAGAGGTCTTTGTTTAAGTCTCTCCTTGACGTTAGGAAAATCTATTGGAGAATTACTTTTCTTATTAAAACCAAGTCCCAACTTGTTATAGTAAGGTACTTGTATAAAAATAATATGCTCTAATGTTTTTGAACCCTTTGAAAATTTTGCCGAAATATTTGAAAAATCTTTTTTTAAAGAATCATTTTCGTTGACAAATAAATCTCGCCTTTCTTTTTTGTTTGTGGAGAATTACTTTTCTTATTAAAAAAGTCTTTTTGCTTGTATAAAAAAATTTCAAACTTTTTTGCCGAAATATTTGAAAATTCTTTCTTTAAAGATCCTAAATTGCCTAAGCCATGAATTATCCATGAATTTTTTTTTAGTTTGGAAATCCTTTTAAGAGAAGATTTGAGATTTAAGCAAAGCTCATTTATACACTTCTTACCTCGATTTCCTTGTCGGATTTTGAGTCTGTGTCCGAGTCAGACTCTGATTTTGATTCCGAATTTGAGTCTAAGTCTGAATGTGCCATCAAGTATATATTTTCTTTCTCGTCATCTTCTTTCGTAGTTCTTTTCTACCCATTCTGCTTGTATTGTTTTCTTCCACTGAATTTCCTTCATTTTCTATTCAGCTTTTTGAATTTCTTGATCATAAAAGCAAGTTCTTCGTCATTCATGTCATTTTATGAGTTTGTATCATTAGAATCAACGTTAGATTTTAAAGCAATGGACTTCTTACCTTTGGGATCTTCATCAACGATTTGTTCCACTTTGTAGGATTGAAGAGTGCTAATTAATTCATCAACGGAGAGTGGCATAATCTTTTGAGTCTCTCAGATTGAGGTCTTAACATAGTTCCAATCTTTTTAGAGATCTCGCAAAAGTTTGTTGACCTTCATTGGGGAAGAAAGTCGATTACCTTGATACGCCAAACCGTTTACAATTTTTGTAAAACAATTGAACATATCTCTAATTGACTTTCTTGGCTTTATCTTGAAGGATTCATATTGGCCAAGCAAGAAGTTTACTTTTGTCTCTTCTACATGATCAGTCCCTTCATAAGTAACGTGAAGTCTATCCCAAACTTCCTTAGCTATTTCACATGAAGAAATTTTGTTATATTCAGTAAGAGACAAGGTGCAATATAAAGAATAAATGGATTTTGCATCAAGAGCTTCTCTTTTGGATATCTTCGTCTAAGGCATAGGAGCAAGGGGTTTGGTTTCTTTATTTTTGCCATTCTTATTTGATGTAGATGTAATAGTGAGATTGATTCATTTTTCCACAACATCGCATTGCAAGGGATCTCTTGATTTTAGAAATGCCTTCATTTTGTTTTTCCAAACGTTGTATTCCTTTCCATCTAAATAGGGTGACCTAGTGTTGCTTTGCCCTTCCATAAGTTCTGGTGCCAAGATACTAGTCATAGAAGATCTTTAACTCAAAGGTAAAAACACTTTAATAAAACGAGCACTTGACTCTGATACCAATTGAAAGTGCTAGTACGAATATCTAAAGGGAAATGAATAGGTGTTTAAAATAAACATAGGCAAATATATGCGAAATAAAATAAATTTCGAGCAAAGTCTAAATAAGGATCAAAGTTTGATAAACGAGTCACCAAACTTCTGGTAGATGTTCAGAATTTGTTATGCGATTGAATAGACTTCTGAAATAACCTGTAAGTATGTAACAAACTTAAATATGAAGAGTTAAGAGAAGAGAATGTTGCACACAAAATTTTATAGTGGTTTGGCTTAGATCAAGCCTACATCCACTCTCTCACGCTAACAGCCTTCTGGCTAGATTCCATTATACGATTAATAAGAGATTAAAACTTCGAGTGTAAACATTCAGTCATAGATCACACTATTTTACTATGTTACTCTTTTGGTATTTCTCTCACGATCACAAATGTTTAAACTCACGCGAGACAAGTGTATGATCGAAGTTCACTCGGACTTTGGAATTATAAATTCTACGCTCTGTCTCTTACTTGCTCATCGGTCCTTGATCTCCTTAAATACCCATTCACTTCTAAACTAGCCATTGGACAGTATCTAAAGGATTGTCTTCCAATCTACCAATTGGATAGATCTATATCTAGAATATTTAGTAGCCGTTGAGTAACAGAAGTAGAATCCCACTTTGATTCTGATCGTACATAGAAACAGAATCTTGATTTCCATAAGTAGAGCTTCTTTGTTTAGAAAGTTATTGTCTTCGATATCCAATTATCAATAAATTAAATTTAGTCAATCAGATCTCTCTTGATGTATAATCCAAACCAGATTACTAGCCATTATATGTTTGGGGCTTGTGTTACGTTTTATCAATTTGTCTCATTCTGAACATGCTTCGTTCTGAACCTTGTCACGTTCTGGACTTGTGTCTCGTTCTGGATGTAAAGTCTTAGAGTGTTCTGTTGAAAGTAAAGTTTGAGTGTCTTCCGTCTAAAGTAGAGTCGAGTGTCTTCTATCTAAAATAGACTTTACATATTTAGCTTTACATTTGATACGGTTTGAATAAGGGGGTGTTTGGTTGGGCAGGGGGCTTTGGGCCCCCAAAGCCCCTTGGGAGAAATTTTTGGTGTTTGGTAGGGTTTTTGAATGCCCATTTCGGAAATGTGGGCATTTTAAATGCTGAAAGTGGAACATATTCCGCGGCCGCCGAGAAGCCTCGCTGAGGTCGCACAACCTCGGGCGAACATATTTAGTTTTAGGTTTGGCCTCCGCGACGCGACGGCCGGATCCGGCCGTCCGGCGGTGGGGCGGTTGGCCGAATAAGTTCAAAACTCTTACAAATGTAAATTTTGCCAAAGTATTTATGCTAAGTTGCATTTCAATATTAAAATTTACCAAACGGTCTAACATTCTTCTAAGTATAGCCCTAAGTTCGACAATATTATTTATAAGTATAGACTTCGACAATATTATTTATATGTTCTATCATCTGCATAGTCTATTACTCAACCATTAAACATGTTAGTAGCCTTTGATTTATTTTGTCATCTTCAAAATATCATAAGGGATTTCCCTAACATTCTCAAGATTATGGCACAAAGAGATTGATAACTCTCGTAAAGAAAAAACTCACTTTTTTCTTCTATCTTTTTTTTTTTTTTTGGTAAAAGTAAGCAATATAATAGGGAAATGCCAAACTGTACAAACAAACACGGCTTCAAAACCTTGCACTCAATATGAAAAGAATCATTATGAGTGGAAGGAAGCCGAGAGGAAAGGCCAAGCAGCCAAAACAAGAAAAACAAGAAGAGCAAGAAAGCACAAGAACGACATAAACAACTGCTAACCAGATGCAAACCAACACAACACCTAGGGCAAGAGAGGTGAGAATTAACCACCTCCCACTGCAAGCAACATCAACCTCAGTCTAAGGTGCATGATCAGCAAAGCCCTCAACCACCAGGCAAATTAAATGGACGGCTGAAGATCTCCAACAACGAAAATGATTAGGTCAATGTCCCAGCTGCACTGTAGCCTCCTATTCCTAGTAGAGTCCTCCACATTTATGAAGGTAAGAGCCTTATCTTTAACAATTTTTAGAAGATGCTTCTTCATGGCCGAGACGGTGAGCGGCTCCTCTCTAAAGAGTATATTATTCATTTTCTTCCAAATAATAGGCAAAGCACACCAAAAGAAAAGTAGGCAATGCATTTATAAAAATTCTTTCCCAAAAGCAAGGTTATGGCCCAACAGAGATTCTCACTCCAAGACTTGTTTCGCCATGGCAGGTTGCATCTGGCTGCCCAAAAGAAAGTAATAGCAAGCCGTAATGCGACACCGAAAAAAAAGATGATCAATAGAGTCAGGCAATTCATTGCAAAACAGGCAGGAGCCAATATCTATCCTACCATAAGATAGGAGGAGAGCTTGGATGGGAAGCCTTCGCTTGATAATGAACCAAATGTGAAATTGGTACCGAGGTGTGATGGTATTGCTCTAGATGAAAGGATGTCAAAAGACCCGGGGTTTCTTCCACCTAAAGGCCTCCCAAGCCGATGCAACCGTAAATTGGCCCGTTGAATTCTCCCTCCAACAAAAACAATCCTAGTTCAAAGATAGGGAGGGATGGGGGTACTCCCATGACTCCAACACTGACTTGATAGCCTGGCCATTGTTAGAAAAGAGGTCTGCCACTGAAGCCTACCTAGAAAGACCGGAACTATAGATGATCGACTCCGAGAAGAATAAGTTCAACGGGCCCCCATGGTGCCAATTGTCAAACCAAAGTGACAATGAGAGGCCATCCCCTATTCTCCAACATAAGCTATGTCGGATTTTCGTCCTAAATTGTACCATCTTCTTCCAAGCCCAAGAACAACGAGTTGGCTTCTTCACGACCCAAAAGTTTCTCCTATTTAAGAAGGTCGAGTGAATCCACTTGCACCACAACGACTCCTTATTTAAGTTTCTTCTCTCTTTTTCTTGCCTCTCTATTTTCTTTTTTAGCGTATTGACGGCTACCATCTTTCTATCGCTGATATAAAGATATCTCTTTTAACCTAAAAGCAAATTTGATTGAAAAGACAAAAAAACCCATAAAAATATTTGGCTTCATCTATAACAATCTCCCACTTGAAGACAAATATACTTGAAATCCAAGCAACTTTGCATCTATTTTCTTCAAAAAACTAGTACTTGAAAAACTTGTGCCTCTGTGATATTCCTCATCAATCAACATGGAGTAGTACCAATAGTAGTAGTACAAGAAATATGATTCTCTCTGTCTACTACCTTGGTCAACATGTCAACTTGATTCTTCGAGCCATCAATCTTTTGTAGCTTTAACTCATTATCTTTCAATGCTAATCTGATAAAATGATAACGCTTCTTGATATGTCTAGTTCTTGAATGATAAGCTACATTCTTTGCTAAGTGTACTGTACTTTGACTATCACTCCATATTCTACTTACTAGCCATTTTCGATGTAGCTCCTCCATGTAATCTTGTAACAATATGATTTTTTTGGAGGTTTTTGTGATTGCCATGTATTCTGCCTCTATTGTCGATAAAGCCACTACTTTTTGTAGTTGAGATACCCAACTCACTGTTGTACTTGCAACTATGAAAACATATCCAGTAGTACTCTTACCACTATCTTGATCACCTAAATGATCTGCATCTACATAACCCTACAACTCTAGAGATGTACCACCATAACAAAGTAAGTAATTGGAAGTATCTGCTAGATATCTCAATATCCATTTCACTGCATTCCAATGCTCTCTACCTGGGTTTTGTATATATCGACTCACCACTCCCACTGCCTGTGCAATGTCTAGTCTCGTGCTCACCATGGCATACATCAAACTCCCCACTACTGATGCATAAGGAACTACCGCCATCTCATCTCTCAAAGCCTAAGTGCTCGGACACATATCCTTGGAAAGTTTGAAGTAACTCACTAGAGGAGTTACAACTGGTTTTGCCTTGTCCATGTTAAATCTCTTTAACACCTTGTTCACATAATCTTACTGCGGCAGCCACAATTCCTTATTCTTTCTATCCCTGATAAATATTCTTGGCCTCCCCCAAGTCTTTCAGCAAACTGTGACGATAACATCTTCTTCACTTCTACGATTTTCTTCATATTAGAACTAGCCACCAGCATGTCATCCACATATAAAGAGACATACACAATGTTACCATCATCATACTTGCGAAAATAAACACATTGATCAAACTCACAGTGTGCAAATCATTTTTTTTTCATGAAACCATCAAATAGCAAGAACGCTATTGCGAAAAATTTTGGGAGCTAATTTTTTTATAATTTGAGGTTGCATCTGTCAAGTGAAATGATGGCCATGTCATCCCCCGTTCTCACTATCCTTCAAGTTGAAGGATGATAATTGCAAATATATCTTCAATTTGAGTTTTCCAAGTAAAATTGTTTGAGACATTTAACTAAATCATTGTGCCGCTAGTTTCCTCCATCAATGCTAGCTCTGATACCACTTTTTTGGAGAGAGAGGACAACTATTCAATAGAAATGAAACCTCTTCAGAATCAATATCTTCCTCAAGACTCAACCAACTTATATCATATCAACCTTAGATACTACGCACTCTCTACTCTTCCTTTCTTTTTCTGCAAGAAAATGCCGCTACTCTCTATTCTCCATCGCTGATAACATTTGGCCTTCTTTTTCTTTTCTTTCTTTAGATTTTTCTTCTTCTTTTTTTCAAAAAAAAAAAAAAAAAAAGGGATAAGAGCATTATAAATCTTAAAATTTGTAATGAGAGTAAAAGTACAATTAAGTCTTAAAACTTGTCTTAAAAATGTAATTGTGTTCTAAAACTTTCAAAAGTGCAATCGTTTCCTAAAACTTGTCAAATTTGTCCATTTAAGTCCTATTAATTGAAGATTTTGGAAATTTTAGAAATTGATTGTATTTTCCTTATAAGTTTTAAGATTTTGAGTGCACTAATCTCTTTTTTTTCCAAAGATGTAATGGGCCTATGATGCAGACCTAGCCCATCACCCAACACACGTTAAATGAGATTTAATGTGTCCTTGACTTCAATTTGCCCAGCAAGTCTTCTCTTGTGCACAAAAGAAGGAAAAATTCCAAGTCAGTTGACTTGACTGACTTATGGTACGAGCAACCTAAATGGCTTGTATAATCAAAGTCTTCCAAAGTCAACCACTAGGGGGTTGCAATAGGGGCCCAATAGGGGACCATCACCCTGCACATGTTAAATGACATATCCTTGGCCCCAATTTGCTCTCCAACTCGTCTCTTGCGAGCAAAACAAGGAAAAACTCCAAGTCAGTTTACTTGACTAACGTATGGTGCAAGCAACCTAAGTGACTTGTATAATCAAAGTCTTTGTAGAGGAAACCACTAGGGTGTTGCAATAGGGGCCCGACAAGGGAAAAAGAAGGACCGCCCAAAAAGAGTAAATTTCCTTTGTTCCTCCAATACGCCTCATGTATATTTAGTTGTTTTGTATGTAGACTTGTAGTTTATAAAAATAGCCAAAGTTTTAACTAGACACACCCCTATATAAATATTTTTAGAATGTCTCTTCTTAGCCAACCAATCATCAAAACATGAATTATTGCTTGACCATTCACCTCTCTCTCATCATCTTATTTTCTTCTTCAATTTTCTCAGCATTTGCACTCAGATTACCGAAGCTGCACCAACTTATTTATGGCATTCCTAGCCAAACACCACCCACTTTGTTCCCAACTCCACATACCAAACAAATCTCAACACCATCCTCTCTTATAATTCACCATGTATATGTTGAATCGTTAAGTTTTATCAAACATTAACTACAACTAATGCCGGCCCTCACTATATAACCAGAAAATTTCTCGCAACCATTTCTAGAATACTTTAATTTGACTAGGCACCTTCAACATCATATAAACACCATTCACGTTGGAAAATCAACTTTAGTTGTTGTTGTTTGTACGGTGGGTCCATCTTTTGATCTAGTCTTCCCCATGCGTGCACTTGCAAAAGGCAAGTGTAGACCATCATCCTCCTGGCAAATTGGGTTCTCATTTTAGTTAATATTTGTCATTATCTTATAAAACTTTAGGTAGATTTCATTTGATAATTAGAGATTTCTTTTATCTAGCTATCAATGTAAGTTTCCACATTTATCCCATATTTTCCTTTCATTCTAAGTACAGAGATTAACTGTTCGAAAAAAAAAAGTACAGAGATTAAATCCAATAATGTTAGGATTTTTCATTGCAAAAATCACTGATCTCCTTATAAATAACTAAATATTTATGGATTTATCAAAAAAATAACTGAGGTCATGAGATAAAAATGGGGCTTATCGATCTATTTATCTATGTAATGGAAAAAAAGGGTTTCAGACTTTTGACTGGACAAAATATTTAACTATCTACACATTGCACTTGATTATGCCAATGTTAATTAAATATATTATCAATTGAAAAACTTTTATATGATGGAGAAAGGCGAAAATACTAAATTACTAACAAAATTGGTAGTCAAACACCCAACAACTTAGCAAAATATTTAAGTGGATCGAAGTCCAATTTGTCCTCATTCACAAATCAATTCTAAATAATTTAAAGGGTTAGTGTATTTGAAGTCTTAAAACTTGTCATGAAAGTGCAATTGAATTCTAAAATTTTTTAAAAAGTGCAATTAAGTTCTAAAATTTATCATAAAATTGCAATTGAGTCATAAACTTTCAAAGAGTGTAATCAAGTCCTAAAGCTTGTCAAATTGGTCCAATAAAATCCTTATGTTGATTCCACTTTTTTAAAAGTTATACATTCACAATAAATTTTAGGATTTGATTGCATTTTTTGAAATTTTAGAACTCAATTGCATTTTCATGACAAGCTTTAAGACCTCAATGCACTTGTCCCATAATTTAATATAGTAATTTCTGATGACATGGAACTCAATGTAGAGAATTCATTTTCTTCGAGCAACCTTATTTACGTTGATCAAAACTTTTGTAAGTATCATGAATGTCTCCACTCTCTCTCTCTCTCTCTCTCTCTCTCTCCAGTTTCTTCTACATCCTCATCCTTGACTTATCTTTTCAAGACTCCACTTGAGATTGAGGACGAAACAGTCCAAAGTCACTCAACACCATTCAGCTTTTGGGAACCCACGGCAACGTTACTAGAATTGCGTCAAATTCAATCTATGACTATCAATGTCGACACTCGTGAACAAAATTATTCAGTAAACTTAACGTGTCTGTACATACATACATACATACATACATACATACATACATACATACATACATACACACATATATATATATATACATTAGATTCGATAACTCCCTTGTGAGCGCAACATTTACGTATATTATATTTACATGTTAATTTCTTTGCTAGACTTCTAGAATGCAAATGAAGGTAAGAATAAATGGAGGAGGTAAACAGTGTTTATGGATAATATATGTAAGAGGTGCCTTTTCAATAAATGAAACAATTTAGAGTTGGAAACTACGATTTATTTTTTTTATTTTTGGTTAGAAGGAAAATACAGGATTAAACATGCCCAATTAAAAATGCAATCACGTGCTCGACGCCTCTGCAGATCTAGGGTGGACGTCGAAGCAGCAGCCAGCAGCGCCGTCGTCGCCCGTCGCTGCTGTGCGTCGTCGTCACCGCCGTCCACCGCCCCGCTCAGCTGCTGCTCCCCGCTCGCCTCTGTGGTTCTGCAAGTCCAGCAACGTCCAGAGCTGCGTCCAGCGTCCCCGGCTGCCATTCGCCGTTGCCAAGGTCGCCGGAGTTCGGCCTGCAACCGCCGAGACCAGCTGCTGCCACCGCCGGTTCTCCCTCGCCGTTCCTCCGCCCGATTAGGCTCGGATCAGCCCTCCTCCGCCCAAGATCGAAGTTGCAGAAAATGGGTATGCAGCGGACGTTTGGCCCGTTTTGGCCGCCTTCCCGAGCCCGGATGCTCGGCCCGCTTTGAGGAAAGTTGTTCTCCTCGGCGTCCCCGTCGTTTTGGTTCGCTCGGTTCGTTAATCCGGTGAGTTTACCTCACTAAACCCTAATTAGAGGGTTAACGATGCTTTATAGGTGTTTAGTTTATGTTAAGTGTGATTAGGTGGTTAGTTTAATTTATTTAAGTGTAGATTATATTAATGTGCTTGATTAACTTAAAGTGTGATTAAATTAAGGTTAAGTGAAGGTTTACATTAATATAAACATTGATGTGACATAAAGGAATTTACTTTTGATTTATTTAAACATTTCGAAATTATTGAATAATTAAATAATATTTTAATATTCGAAATTATTAAAATATTATTATTTAATTATTTTCGGAATAAATTAAATTATTTATTAAATTCCGAAAATTTTGTCGAGACCCTAAATTCTCAGAATTTCGTGCCGGTCGTTGCTGTGTAGTTAGATTTTGAAATTGATGATTGGATATTATAAATTGAGCGTGGATCGTGAAAAATATGGATATTATTATTATATTAATTTTCGGAATAAATTTAATTATTTAATAAATTCCGAAAATTTTGTCGGGACCTTATTCTCTTAGAATTTCGTGCTGATCGTTGCTGTACATTTAGAATTTAGTATTGATGATTGATTGTGGCGAATTGAGTGTGATTGCGATTTATGAGGATTCTTTAGAAAACCCTAAGTGTGGGAATTGATAGGAGATTGGCCGTGATTAACCACCGATTGGAGGTCGTGCCTAGTAGGGCCGTGATGGACCACCTATGAGAGGTCGTGCCTAGTAGGGCCGTGATGAACCACCTAAGAGAGGTCGTGCACGATGGGGCCGTGATTGACCACCTAGTAGAGGTCGTGCCTAATAAGGCCGTGATGAACCACCTATGAGAGGTCGTGCCTTGGTGAGGCCGGGATGGACCACCTATGAGAGGTCGTGCCCGGTGAGGCCGTGATGGACCACCTAATTAAAGGTCGTGCCGAGTGGGGCCGTGATTGCCACCTGGTTGTTAAATCTTCCTATAGGGTCGTGATTGAGAGCAATGATTGATTTGCTAGAATGACATGTAATCGGCCAAGTCGATTGATCGCTGAGACGATCCAAGTGGTTGAATTGTTCTGATGATGTGATTATGCCATGGTTGTTTGGTTATCATAATTGCACGTGGTTGAATTATATAAATTGTACTAACCTGCAGATAAAGGCTAATGCGAGGTAAGTCTTCTGTGTGATGTGGCTAGGCCACCCGGGGCGTATTTTCTTTCTAATAGGAGTTTAGGGGTTGAACTTCTTTGAGACATTGTCTCATCCCAGTTTGGGGAATCAAAATTTCAGGTCCGTGGTGGATGGAGCGGCCGGATAACTTTGATTGGCCTTGAGGAGTTGCAAAGGTGAAGTCATAAGATTGGAGAACGTGTCCGACTTGTAGATCGTAGGACGAGTTCCTTTTAAGAGCCGGTCTTTTGTAGACCTTTTGCTATAGGCTTCTATTTGTAACTCTGTTGAATTATGAAAGTGTTATGTTGTGGTTTTGCTTCGCTTTTCTATCCCGTATTTTGTTGTCGGGGATTTATTTCGCTTCCGCATGTGCATAATAAAATGAATGGGTCTGCGACTCATCCTGGGAAGTCGCAATTGAATCGACCAGAGTGGGATGTTCGCGTGCTCGGAGGATCGGGGCGTGACAGGTTTGGTGTCCTCATAGAGACAAAATCATGAGAGTTAGTAAATGATAGATTAATTAGGGTAATATCTCGAGTAAATTAGGTGAGAGTATTACCCAGTCAATTCCATTTTCTCTCCTAAATAAATAGGCATAACTCAAGTGAAACGTTTCGGAGGGGTTGGATTTTTCCATTCACAGTCGCATCAAATTATGCGAATCAATGTTCAAATTTCAAAAATTATTACTATTATTACCGAAATTTTGAAGAAAAATTCAAAACTATAAGCACTACCAAAATCCCTTTCGTCCCATCTCTCTCTCTCTCTCTCCCCTCCCACACCGACATCACTGGCGTACATGTTTGGACTTTTCCTCTTCGTGTCTCCACGTGGAGCCAAATCGGAACGCTAATCACGCAATTGACTTTGGTCAACGACCTCGTACGGGGGCAAATGCTGTCTTCCATCCTTACCGTCCATTCATTCCACTGCCCATCTAACTAACCCCACCTCCTGTCGCTTTAACATCTTGACACACCGGTTTGTCTTGAATTGTCAAAAACCCCATTTGACCGAGCCAAAAATTGTATAATTTAACAGCCTTTCACGATTTTAGATATCAATTTATATGTTCTAGAACTCCTAAATATGTCGTGAGGAATAATATTTCAAATTTATAATGCTCAAAACTCATGAGCTCATTTCAATATAGATGGTGGCCCTATGTATTAATTTAAGAATATGATATTGAGGTATAATTCGTACTTTCCATCGATAAAAAGACATAGGGTCCCGCTCTATGGCGAGTGGGCAAGGGTTTGGGGGCCATCTCAGCAAAGGTAGTAGAGGGCTGACGTTAGAGGATTTTTAAAGTTTGGGACCCATATTTTATTGATTGTTTGAGTTTAGACTTATCAATATTTATTGAATATATATAATCTCCTTCTATTATAATCGAGAGTTATAGTGGAAGATATAGCCTCAATTTAAAGGCAAATCAGGATAAATTTTATGTCTTGATTTCTCTCGCATTTCATTGCGCTTAATCCTAACACATGAATATGAAAGTTTTCCGGACTTGGTGCCGTTCATGCTGCAGTTACTTATCCTAAGAATTGATGTTCATCAAAATTGATTCTCCTTCTTCCTACGATCTTCTGCCCGTTCTCCTGCCGCAAGCCCAATCAATTCACCAACTCTAGCAAATCATGAATTCTTGCTACATCATCTCCCTCTCCCTCTCTTCCTCCTTCTTCTTCCTCGTCTTCGTCCAGAATTTCAGTGCTGAAGCTGTCCCCACTTATCTCAATCTTTCTTGCCCACACAGTAGTCTCTTCACTCCCAACTCCGCCTACGATTCCAACCTCAACACCCTCCTCTCTACCCTCTCCTCTGCCGCCACCAACAGCACCAACGGCTTTGCCAACGGCACCACCGGCCAGAACCCTCCCGACCGAGCCTATGGGCTCTTTCTCTGCCGCGGCGCGTCAACACCTCCACGTGCAACGACTGCGTGGCCAACGCAAAACGTGGTATCCGCCGAAGATGCCAGAACCAGCGATCCGCCGTGATCTGGTATGACGAGTGCATGTTGCGGTACGACAACAGGTCCATCTTCTCGGCCATGGATCTGAGGCCTACTCTCATGATGCAAAACGTTAAGAACATCACCGATCCGACCGGGTTCGCGCAAGTCCTGGCAAAGACCGTGGATAAAATCGCCACAAGGGCTTCCAACGGCGGGTCGGGTAAGAAATTCGCAGTCGAGGAGGTGAATTTGACGAACTTGCAGAAGCTGTTCACCCTCGCGCAGTGCACGCCGGACTTGACGGCGTTGGACTGCAACAGGTGCCTTCGGGCGATGATCTCGAACCTCCCCAAGGGGAGGAAAGGTGGGAGGAGCTACACTTTGAGCTGCAGCGTCAGGTTCGAGGTGTACCCATTTTATGACGTGGCGGCCCCGGCGCCATCCCCGTCCCATCTTCCGCCTTCTCCCGCTGCCGCTCCCGATCCCGAGATCAGACCTAAAGGTAAGTGTTTGATTTTATTATTTGTCTTCCTCCATACAAGAAATATCTGGTCTATTTAATTTTTTGGTAATATGATTATTCTACTTAATGGCTTAAATTCTCAGATTCAACTTTTTTTTAACAAAAATAATATGTGAAGTGCTGTCAATGGTTGATATATCTGTGATATATCAAGTTTTGGGATGTATTCTAGGGGCTTTCCTGAGTTTCAGTCTCCTTCACTGTCCTCTTAATATGATCGGTGATGTAAATTTTGAATGAATTCTGCTTTTGACATATTTACCTATTGTATATTTGTGGCTCGCACATTTTCTGGTCTTAGTGTAGTCTGGTCCTTTTTTTTCTTTTTTCTTTTTAATTTGAGTTACGTATAGAGATGTCAAAATGAATCAATGGCCTGTTTTTTAACTGATTTTTGATGAAGTGGGTCACTGTGGGTTTGAGCTATAAATCATTGTGATGTATTCAAGGTCTGGGGAAGTACCAAGGTTGAAGACGAATTGATTTGTTAGCTTGGTTGTTGCCAGTGTTCTCTTCAATCATATGCAGTGTTTTAAGGAATAGCTATTAATTTTGGTTGGGTTCGATGATGGTGTTAATGTACTTTCAATGTCAGGACTGTTGATATGCTTGTTACCGAGATTTGTTCTCCATGAATTGCCTTTGGTTTCCTTATTCTACCCGAGGTTGTGTCATTAGGGATGGCCTACACTACAAATTCATATTCTTATTTTGAGTAGGTTTCATATGGTGAATCCAATTCTTTTCATGTATAAGAAGTGGTTCTTCTTTTTAAAGAGTATCCAAGATGAAGGCTTCTTTGTGAATTACACTCTATAGCATTCCAAGAGGAGTTATTAGTGTTGAAGCAAATATATGTAATTTCCCTTCTAACTTGTATGCCCTAGAATCCTATTATATATTGGGGCAATTTTTCCATTATTGTAAATTGATACTTGATACTGATACTGATATTGGGGTGATTACATTTTATAATACCCTAGTTTTTCCCCTTTCTAATTTTGAAATGATGTTCCACGTAAAAAAGTTTCTCTAATATCTTCTCTTTTATATTTCGCATTCCTAAAAACGCTTTGATGTAAAAATCTTTTAGTTTATTTTGTCAATTATCTCATACTCATGATGGCACGTGTGCAGGAAAAAGCAATAAATCTATTGTGTTAACAATCACCGTTACTATATCTCTTGGAGGTGTCATGGTACTTCTTTCTCTCATTTGTTGCTTTCTTCGAAGAAAAGGAAAGAAGATGTTTGAAGTCATCAAAGGAAAAAGTGGTAAATTGATTATTTGCCTGTATTTTCTCATAAACTATCTATATTATATAAATTGAGCATATTATAAAACTTCTTTATTTTTTTTATAAGGAATATGATTATTAATCATACAAATCAAAAATACGTTTAATATAAATGTAGCATATGTAATGGAAAGATCAACGACTATATTCGATAATAGAAAGATCTAGTTCTTCGTAATCTTTCAACCTTCAAAACTATACTTAACTCCATAAGCATGTATAATGCCATCAAGAGAAGGAGCAATATGGAAATGTAACAGCTCATTTCTGGCCTTCTAGATGAAATAGATGCAGTGATTCCACAAAAGTTTCATCAATGACCTATGAAAATCTCTCCCTTTCATGGCCTGGTGTGTCAGGACAATTCAAACTCCCAACCACCAATATCTCTAGGAGGAAAACAAAGCTGAAGAGCACTCTTCCAGCCTTGCTAAGATAAATTGCACCCAAAGAACATATGGGATCTAATCTTAATGCTTTCAAGACAAAAAAGAAGAAGAGAGTTTGGCCTTAAGGAGAATATTATTTGTCAATTCCTTAATATATAGGTAGCTTATCTTGTATAGCCAACTAAAGTACAAATCCACCTAAGGTCAAAGCCAGATATTGTGCCTTAATCCCTAGCAATCTCCCAAGCTGAAGTAGAGGAAAGAATGTCATTCAAAGTAGCAAAAAGAAGACTAGAGTCATGCTAGAGTGATATAGCTTTACCATTACAAACCACATAATAAGGCATTAAAATACTCCTAATCTTTAATGATTCCCTCCAAGCACCGCAATTAACAAACCCAAAACTGCCCTCAGCATAAAGAAGAAATCACGATACAAGATTCATCTCATTACTTTGTTTCCTATAGTATTGATGATTTTTTTTTTCTTTTTGCTTCACGACCAATCAAGAGAGTAAAGATTGCTTTAGGGTAGGGGAACACAACCATGCCAATCTAATTTGGTGCCTTCATTGTGATAATGTTTCCAAGCACTAGTAGCCTAATAAACACCACTAAGAGCCATTATTGATGTAGTGTGATAATTAAATTGAGTTGCTGAGTAATATAGGTGCAAAGGAACTTACCACTGTGGAGTCATTGCAATTTGACTTGGCTACAATACAAGCTGCGACAAATTATTTCTCTCGGGAAAATAAGTTGGGGGAAGGTGGATTTGGTGAAGTTTTCCAGGTATTTATGACATATCTATTAGAAATAATCAAGAATGTTTTACATGTGAATTGAACGTAATGATGTCAAAGAAAAAGAAACACTTAAAGCTTTTTTATGTTGGTTTTTAAGTTGTTATGAGGAATTAACAATACATGCAAAACACTTCAGGGTAGACTTCGTAATGGACAACAAGTTGCGGTGAAGAGGCTATCTCAAAGGTCAAAACAAGGTGATGGAGAATTTAAGAATGAAATTCTATTAGTTGCAAAGCTCCAACACGTAAACCTTGTACGATTGCTTGGATTTTGCTTGGAGGGAGAGGAAAAGCTACTAGTCTACGAGTTTGTGCCAAATAAAAGCCTTGATTACTTCTTATTTGGTATGTTGCAGTTTAACCTTCTTTTTTGCACCATGTACAACTTGAAATTAAGAGGTTTTGTTCTTTCAACTAACTATACTTTTTCTTGTAAGCTACATCGGATGCATGAGAATAAATATATTTTTGTATCTTGTGACCAACTTCATCCTAAGTTTTTGAAGAGATTCTTTGTGCGAGCACATTAATGAATTTGGGGTACAACAATGCAGATCCCGAAAAAAGAAGACAATTGGATTGGCCATTACGTTATAAAATAGTATTTGGGATTGCTCGAGGAATGCTTTATCTACATGAAGATTCTCGTCTCCGAATTATCCATCGTGACCTAAAATGTGGCAATATCTTGTTAGACAGTGAAATGAACCCAAAAATTGCAGATTTTGGCATGGCAAGGATTTTCGAGGTCGATCAAACTCAAGCTAGCACAAATAAAATCGTGGGGACTTTGTAAGTTAGTTTTGAATAGATGACTTTGTAATTGGATGCCAGACTTGCTCATTTTATCTATTTATGGATGCTCACTAATCTGCATCTAGATATGCTATATACATATGGCTAATGTTCGAATTTGCAGTGGTTACATGTCTCCAAAATATGCAATGCATGGAGAGTTCTCGGTGAAATCGGATGTTTATAGTTTTGGCATACTACTTCTAGAGATCATTTGCGGCAAGAAGAATAACTTATACCAGGATGAATATCTTGCTGGTTATGTAAGTTTCACCATGCTACCAAGACAATTTTTTACATTGTATATTAGTAATTTTCCCAAGTGAAATTGAAATTCCTATAAAACTTAGTCCTTTGGCCTACATAAACAATTGTCAATTATCCTATTCCTTGGTCATATATGGTTTTTTTTTGGAAGATTTTAGATGTCTTGCATGATGAGTCATTGAATTAATGCTGCAATTTTGTGAAGATTTTCTGGAATTATTCTTGTAGGCATGGAATCAATGGAGAGACGGCACACCTTTGAAAGTGTTGGACCCGGCTATTGTGGATTCAAATTCAAGAGATCAAGTGCTTCGATGCCTACATATTTGCTTGCTATGCATTCAAGAAGATCCAGCTGTTAGACCCACCATGACAACCGTAGTTCTCTTGCTCAGCAGCAATTCCATTACACCACCATCGCCCCAACATCCAGCCTTTTTTGTCCAAATGAAAGGGCTTGAATCAGACCAATCCACTAGGAGGATTATGCCTTTGTCGATCAATGACATGTCGCTCACCGAATTATACCCCCGATGAATGGCGGCGTAAGCGACATCTTTCTTCATGGATGGGCTTGTGGTAAATTAAATATCATTTCTTTACACCACTAATGTACACATTAAAATCTATTCACCAAATTCCATCGCCACAAACTCCTAGTGATCCAGTCATGAAAATTAGTCCAAAATACTATTATCGAGTATGGAAATTTCTAGATGTCACATAGCCACCGGCAAGATAGGTGAAGACCTTACCAAATGAAGAGTTTGGTCGCCTTGCCACGAGATGTTATCTTGACCATGGTCAATATCTAAGCACAAGATTGGCCAACGAAATGGACCATTGGCATGTGATTTTGATGACATTGATCAATGGATAAGACTATTGATATTTGTTTTGATATTATTGTGAAATGGATATTTCTGCTATAAATATAGCTATGTTGAAGCGTATATAACTCATTTTCTTCTTATAAGTTTGTTATATTATGAAATTCAATATAACAAGTTATGTTTTGTGTCTTAAACATGCATAGCAAATGTTCAATCTGCTTAGAAGAGATACGCACTACTCACTAAACTATGATTACTCATGCCTTTCCTTCCTAAAATTTTTGGTTTCCTTGGTTAGCGGCCAGTAGAGTAAAAGCGCTACATGAAGACTTATGGGAGTTGATTTTTGTATGGTTTGAGACTACATCTTTTGGGTGGAATGATGGCTGTGTCATTCCCCATATTTTTGTCCTTCGGGTTGAAGGACAATAATTGCAAATATATCTTCAATCTGAGGCTTTCAAGTAGAATTGTTTGAGACATTTAACTAAAATATGGTACCACTAGTTTCCTCCATCAATGCTTGCCCCAATACTACTTTTTTGGGGAGAGACGACAACAATTCAATAGAGACTAAGCCTATTCAAAATCAATATCTTCCTCAAAACTCAACTTATTTATATCAAATCAACCTTAGATACGGCACACTCTCTACCTCTTTCTTTCTTTTTCTGCAAGAAAATGCCGCTACTCTCCCTTCTCCACCGCTGAGAACATTTGGCCCTCTTTTTATTTCCTTTATTTCGACTTTTCCTCTTTCTTTAAAAAAGGAAAAGAGTATTAGAAGTCCTAAAACTTGTGACGAAAGTGTGATTGAGTTCTAAAATTTTTAAAAAGTGCAATCAAGTCCTAAAATTTTTCATGAGAGTGCAATTAAGCTTTAAAACTTTTAAAAATGCCATCATGTCTTAAAACTTGTCAAATTAGTCCATCTAAGTCATTGTATTGATTGCACTTTTTGAAAATTTTGACTCGATGAAGCTGTTAAGAAATTATATTTTTCTAATGCATATTTTCGGAAGCGACCTTTCGCCGAGATAATCGGCAAGGGTCATTACGGCACAAATAAAAATCGATTAGAGATTATAAATTTTAGGATGTTGAGTGCACTAATTTCTTTTTCAAAGATGTGAGTGAAATTGAGATCAATTCGAAATTGGAAGTCATGGTGCGTCACAAATCTTATTAGGATCATTGGATTAATTTATGGACTTTGATTTGGACTCGGTGGAAGAGAATTGAGGAAATTGAAGTAATTTGATGCAAAGAACTTGGACCGGCGGAAAATGAAATCAAACCTATTGGACTAAAGTTGTGGAAGGTTTGGAGTTAGTGGATGATGATGTCACCAGTGATGTCATGGATGAGGCAAGATGGGCTAGGGTGGTGACAAGTGGAAGGTGGGGATGAGGTCTTGGAAAGGTGGGATGTCACTTCCCCCTTGTCTCCATCATCTTAGATGTGAATAGTATTATTTAATTGATTTTTGGAATAAATTTAATTATTTAATAAATTCCGAAATATTATTTTGGGACCCTAAATTCTCAGAATTTCGTCTTTGATCGTTGTTGTGCGTTTAGAATTTGAATTTGATAAATGGATGCGGCAAATTGAGTGTTGATTGTGGTAAATATGGATTTTATTCATAAAAACCCAAGTGTCGGGTTTTGATGCAAAAATTGGATTTTAATGATTATATTAAATAGTGGGGTTTGAAAAAGTGAGATATTGACTTTTGATTCGAAATTAGCGTGTCCCCACACACGTGCGTAATTTCTGGAATATTTTAATATGAAGAAAAATGGCCGGGATTACTATTTTAAGTGGAAGCGTTGAGTGAAATGCAAAGTGTCACAGGGGAGTATGATTTGGTGTGTGATAATTAAGAGGAATCGTCTGGGCTGTTGAGCCGGACTTGCCCCTATATGGGATGCCCACGCGATGTGGTGCGAGGTCGCAGTTGATTAAGGGCCCATGCTCCTTCGGGAACGCCGTCGATGTACTGACGAAGCCGCGCTCCAAGGTGGGGAGGCAATGCCTGGCTATATGCCAGTAGATAGCCGAACAACGAGTAGGCTATGCCCTTGTGTGGCAGTGAATAATATCTGGAATGCATGTTGAGTGTTGTTGATGTGTCGGATTATGGGACGGAATTGTGTGGCATGGAATGGGACGTGTCATAACGATTTAGTCTTATAATCAGGACCCCCGCAGAATTGTTGGTTATATGAAAGTGAATGCGTTCCGGTTGTTTAAGTTCCTATTATTATCCGTGATTGAGTGATTTGAATTGCGCTAACCTGCAGGAAGGAATTGAGGCGAGGTAAGTTCTCTGTGTGATGTGGCTAGGCCACCCGGGGCGTATTTTCTTCCTAATAGGGGTTTAGGGGGCTGAACTTGCTGAGACATTGTCTCATCCCGGTTTGGGGATTAAAATTTCAGGTCCCTAGATGGCGGTCGTGGAGGACCCGAAGCTGGAAAGGTGGAGATTGAAGTATTGGTGAGCGTGTCATGCTAGTTGGTTTTCAGCTGGTCTATTTGTAGACAGTTCAGAGTTGTATTTAAACCTATGTGTTGTAAATGAATGTTTGGTATTGTGATTGATTGCCTGCTTTTCTATCCCAAGTTAAATGTTGTCAAGGGATTTGTTTCGCTTCCGCATGTGTAATAAAATGAATTGCGTATCAGGATGTCGCATATTTGATCGATTGTAGGGGGATGTGCGCGCGCTCGGGGTTCGAGGCGTGACATAAGTCTATTGATTGCACTTTTTGAAAATTTTGACTCGATTGTATTTTTGTTATAAATTTTAGGATGTTGAGTGCACTAATTTCTTTTTTCAAAGATGTGATGGGACTATGAGGCATACTTAGCCCATCACAATGCACACGCGAGGAAAAACTCCAATTCAGTTGACTTGACTGACTTATGGTACGAGCAACATTTCTTGTATAATCAAATGTCTTGTAGAGTCAACTACTAGGAGGTCGCAATAGGGGCCCAATAGGGGATCATCACCTTGCACACGCTCAATGGGATCCAATGTGTCCTTGATGTCAATTTGCTCTACAAGTCTTCTCTTGCTATCAAAACAAGGAAAAACTCACAAGTTAGTTGGCTTGACTGACTTATGGTACGAGCAACCTAAGTGGCTTGTATAATCAAAGTTTTGTAGAATTACCACCAGGGGTTGCAATAGGGACCCAATAGGGGAAAAAGAAGGATCCGCAAAAAGAAAGTCTTGTAAATTTCCTTTGTTCCTCCAATAATAACTACATCATGTATATTTAGCTGAATTGCATGTAGACTTTTGGTTTATAAAAATAGTCAAAGTTCTAACTAGACACATCCCCATATAAATATCTTATGAATATCTCTTCTTAGCCATCCAATCATCAATACCTCCTCTTATAATTCACTATGTATAGACACACCCCCATACAAATATCTTATGAATATCTCTTCTTAGCCATCCAATCATCAATACGTAAATTTTTCCTTCTTCTTAAGTTTTACCAAACAATAACTACAACTCATGCTGGCCCAAACAATAACTGCAACTCATGCTAGTCCCCAGTATATAACTAGAAAATTTCTTACAACCTTTTTCTAGAAAACCTTTATTTGACCAAGCACCTTCTACATCATATAAACACCATTTTACCAAACAATAACTACAACTCATGCTGGCCCCAATATAAAACTAGAAAATTTCTTACAACCTTTTTCTAGAAAACCTTTATTTGACCAAGCCCTTCTACATCATATAAACACCATTCACATTGGAAGATCAACTTTAGTTATTGTCGCTTGTATGGTTGGTCCATCTTTTGATCTAGTCTTCCCCTTACACACACTTGCAAACGGCGAGTGCGAACCATCATCCTCCTCGCAAATTAGGTTTTCAATTTAATTTTTTAGTGAACATTTGTCATTGTCTTATAAAACTTTAGGTAGATTTCATTTGATAGTTGGTGTTTTAGAGATGTCTTTTATCTAGCTATCTATGTGAGTCTCCAAATTTAGCCCACAATTGCCTTTCAATTTAAGTGCAGAGATTAAATCCAATGATGTTAGGATTTTTCAATGCAAAAATCGCTGATCTCCTTAGAAATGACTAAATATTTATGAATTTATCAAAAAAAATAATTGAGGTCATGAGATAAAAATAGGGCTTATCGATCTATTTATCTATTGTAGTGAAAAAAAAGGGGTTTTAGACTTTTGACTAGACAAAATATTAAACCATCTACACATTGCACTTTGATTATGCCAATGTTACTTAGATATAGTGTCAATTGAGAAACGTGTATATGATGGAGAAGGGCAAAAATACTAAATAACTAACAAAATTGGTAGTCAAATACCCAACAACTCAGCAAAATATTTCGAGTGGATTAAAGTCCAATTTGTTCTTGTTTGCAAATCAATTCTAAATATTTTAAGTAGTAAGTATATTTGAAGTCCTAAAGCTTGTTATGAAAATATAATTAAGTCCTAAAACTTGTCATACAAGTGTAATTGAGTCCCAAAATCATCAAAAAAATATAATCAAATCCTAAGACTTGTCAAATTTGTCCAATAAAATCCTTCCGTTGATTTCATTTTTCTAAAAGTTTTAGAGCTTGATTGTACTTTTTTGAAAGATGTAGGAGACATTTGCACTTTCGCGACAAGTTTTATAACTTGATTGTACTTTTTGAAAATTTTGAGACTTAGTTGTATTTCATAATAAATTTTATGACTCAATTGCACTTTCATAATAAGTTTTAAGACTTCCAATGTACTTGTCTTATAATTTAATGTAGCAGTTTCTGATGACATGGAACTCAATGTAGAGAATTCATTTTCTTCGAGCATCCTTATTACATTGATGAAAACTTATGTAAATTTGACTATGTTATTTGTAAGTAGCATAAATGTCTTCCATGTCTCTCTCTCTCACTCTCTCTCTCCCTCCCTCCCTCCCTCCCTCCTTGCTAATCTCCAATTTCGTCTACATCATTATCCTTGACTTATCTTTCCAAGTCTCCACTTGAGATTGAGGACGAAACAGTCCAAACTCACTCAACATCATTCAGCTTTCGTGAACCCACGGCAACGTTACTAGAATTGCGTCTAATTCAATCTATGACGCGAGTCACGCTCATTTGAACAAAATTATTTAGTGAACTTAGCACGTGTGTATATATATAAAAGTATGTATATATAAGTATGTATGTATGTATATATAAAAAAATTCGAACGTCAGATCGAATAGCTCTCTTGTGAGTTCACTCTTGCGGAATGAACTATATGTATATTATGTTTATGTGATAATTTCATCGCTAGACTTGTAGAATGACAATTGAGGTAGGAATAAATGGACTTGCCCACCCAGGAGGTGATAGTGTTTATGGATAATATCTGTAAGAGGTGCTTTTGAAGAAATGATACTATTTAGTGTTGGAATATAAGATATTGTTTTTTGTCAGAAGGAAACTACAATGTTAAACGTACCTAATTGACAACAAATCAAGTTTAGCGGCCATCTAGAGACAAGACCGTGAGAGTTACTGTACGATAGATTAACTAGGGCAGCATCTTAAGTATATTGGATGAGTATTACAAATTGATTGCATTTTGTCTCCCAAATAAATATGCGTCACTCACGTGAAACGTTTTGGAGGGGTTGGGCTTTTCCTTTGACAGTCGCATCAAATTATACGAATCAATTTTCAAATTTCGAAATCATTTCTATTATTACCGTAATTTTGATGGAAAAATCAAAACTATAAGCATCACCAAAATCCCTCCCATCCCATCTCTCTCTCTCTCTCTCTCTCTCTCTATTTTAATGGAAAATTCAAAACTATAAGCACCACCAAAATCCCCCCTCTCTCTCTCTCTCCATCGACATCATTGGTATACATGTTTTGACTTTTCCTCTTCCTGTCTCCACGTAGAGCCAAATAAGAACGCTTCAACGCAATTGACTTTGGTCAACGACCTCGTGCGAGGCAAATGCTGTCTTCCATCCTCACCGTCCATTCATTCCGTGGAGATTCCACTGCCCACCTAACTAACCCCACCTCCTGTAGCTGTAACGTCTTGACTTGGTCAACGACCGCAGACCGGGTAGTATTGAATTGTCGAAAACCCCATTTGACAGAGCAAAAAATTATATAATACAACAGCCTTTCACGATTTTAGATATCAAATTATATGTTACAAAATACAAAACTCCTAAATATGTTGCGAGGAATAGTATTTCAAATTTATAATGCTCAAAACTATGTGCTCGAATTTTGATTTGTAATGGTGCCCCTTGTATTAATTTAAGGGCATGATGGTGTGGTGTGGTTGATACTCCCCATCGATAAGAAGGCACGGGGGTCCTGTTCTATCGTGCACAGACAGGGATCTAGGGGCCACCTCGGCAGGGGTAGTAGGGTGCCAATGCCAAAGGATTTTCAGAATTTGTGACTCATATTTTCTTGATTGCTTGGGTTTAAGTCTATAAATAAGTACTAAGTATATATAATATTTCTCTTATAATTGAGAGTCGTAACAGAGATGTGTGGATATTAATTATAGTGAAATCTTTTACTAGATGTAGACCTACTTTAAAAATGAATTAGAATAAATCTTGTATCTTGATTTTTCTTTCTCGCTTTTACTCTTTATTTCATTGCCTTTACTCTCTATTTTGTTGCCCTGAATTCTAACGCATGAAAATAACGGTTTTCTGGACCTGGTACTGTTCATGCTGCAATTACTTATCCTAAGATATTGTTGTTCATCAAAAATTGATTCTCCACATGCTCTTCTTCTTCCTATAATCTTCTGCCCGTACTCGTGCGCAAGCACAATCAATTCATCAGCCTGGCAAATCATGAGTTCTTGCTTCACCATCTTCCTCTCCCTCTCCTTCACCTTTTTCTTCTTCTTCGTCTTCGTCCAGAATTTCAGTGCTGAAGCTGCCCCCACTTATCTAAAGCATTTTTGCGCACGCATTAGTTTCTTCACTCCCAACTCCACCTATGAGTCCAACCTCAACACCGTCCTCTCTTCCCTCTCCTCCAACGCCACGACCAGCACCAACGGCTTTGCCACCGCCACCGCTGGCCAGGACCGTCCCGACCAAGCCCATGGGCTCTTTCTCTGCCGCGGCGATGTCAGCATCTCCACGTGCAGCGACTGTGTGGCCACTGGAAAGCGTTATGTCCTCCGAAAATGCGGCAACCAGCGAGTCGCCACGATCTGGTACGACGAGTGCATGTTGAGGTACGACAACAGGTCTTTCTTCTCGTCCTTCGAAACGAAGCCTACTTACACGATGCCCAACACTACGAACGTCACTGATCCGACCCGGTTCGTACAAGTCCTGGGACAGACCCTGGATAAAATCAACACAAGGGCTCGCGACGGCGGGTCGGGGAAGAAATTCGCGGTCGAGGAGGCGAATTTGACGAGCCTGCAGAAGCTGTACACCCTCGCGCAGTGCACGCCGGACTTGACGCCGTTCGACTGCAACCGGTGCCTTCGGGATATGATCTCGAACCTCCCCCTGGATAAGCAAGGTGGGAAGGAGTTTCACTCTGGTCTGCGGCGTCAGGTTCGAGCTGTTCCCGTTTTATAATGCCTCGGCCATGGCGGCCCCGGTGCCTCCGCCATCCCAGCTTCCGCTTCCTCCAGCTCTCGAGACCAGACCAAAAAGTAAGTGTTTGATTTTATTATTTTTCTTCCTCTATACAATAAATATCTGATCTATTTAATTTTTTGGTAAACTGGCTATTCTACTCAATAGTTTAAATTCTCAGATTCAACTTTTTTTAACAAAAATAAAATGTGAAGTGCTGTCAATGGTTCAACATATCAAGTTTTGGGATGGATTCTAGGGGCTTTCCTGAGTCTCGTTCTCTCTCTCTGTCCTCTCGATTTGATTGGTGATGTAAATTTTTCGTGTCCTTTTTTTTTTTTTTTCTGTTTTCTGAATTTTACGGAAGTTGTCGCACGTCTTTTTCTCTCGAAATGAAGAGCCCTTTTCTCTCGATATGAAGAGTCCCTTTTCAGCCAAGGATGCAAAAACCCTAACCCTAATCCACATCAGCCCGACCCTTTTCTCTACCTGATTTCTTCTTTTTCTTACCCACGGGCTTGTCTTCTTCTTTTACTAAACCTCCTTCTTCGAGCGAACTCGGACTTCTTTGGAATTGACGATGGGATGGACTTTACGAACTGATGGCCACTGTTCTTGAATATTCAATTCTGGTCGCGATCTCTATAAATGAAGATGGGCCCTGAGTTTTAGTTTCGATTCCACTTCTGTCAGATTGCTTTTGGTTAGTCTCATGTCTTCTGTTTTCATTTATTTCATCTCTGCTTCTTCAGCCATCGATTCTGCTTGTGGGCTTCTGAGAATCTGGCGCTTTTTAAGTATCGTGTCGGGGGCTTTTTCTTACTCTCTTCGCTACTCTCCATTAGACCAATAACAGCTCCTGTCTTGTTATACGTGCTGTGGGATGGAATCTGAAGAGATTAGCGACTCTGTGCACTTGGCTGCCCTTTGCTCTAGATTGGGTAGACTTAATACTGAGAAGAAAATTGATGTTTGGGATGAAGAACTACCTCCTGAAAAATTGGCAGAATGTAGCTTAACATTAGTGGGACGAACTGTCAAACCCATCCATAAATTACCCAGCCTTCCAGAATACATTAAAAAAAGCTTGGCGAACTGAGCAAGTAGCTTTTTCATAGTGAGAAGATGGATTCTATGTAGTCAAATTTCATTTGGCTGCTGACAAAAAGCGTGTATTGGATGGCGGTCTTTAGCTTTTTTCAGGCCATCTTTTTATCCTTAAGCCATGGCAGCCAACTACCCCCTACATTGTTATGATTTCTCAAAGTGTGCCTTATGGGTACAAATATTCGGGATGCCATTGGAATGGATGACTGAGAAGATGATAGCAAAAGCTGTCCAAGATATTGGTCGGATAATCGAAGTCCGAGTTGATGCTAAAGAGGGAACAGCTCCTAGGACAGTTTGTGCAAGGGTTGAACTACAGTTGCAGGACCCTTTACGATCAGGAAAATTAATTTGTTTGGATGGGAAGCTACTTTGGCTTGATTTTCGCTATGAGCGACTCTCCCACTTTTGTTATTCTTGCGGAATGTTAGGTCATTATGCCAACTCTTGTACGACGATCCCCTATGACGCAACAAAATTTGAAGGAAGGGATAGTATGGTCTATGGACAGTGGCTTAAGGCTGAAGTTAAACAAGCTAGCCCTTATTGGCATTCATTTTATACCCCCCCGATTACAATAGATCAGCATGAAGAGACCATACCTGAGACACCTCCGTCACAGATTCAACATGTGCCTCTGTTACTTCCACCACCTACTGCTGTTGCACCAATATCAGATCCATCACCTTCTCCAATACCTCAGCAAGTTACAGGATTTGGTCAGGCGCATGAACAGGTGAAAATCCTTGATGGACCTCCTATTCATACTGTGTTAATTCCTACATCAATTAAAATGAAGGGGGCCCAATCATTTGACATGGATAAAAAACTACATAGGAAGATGAAGACTTCACGATTGACACCTAAAGTGGGTGTTGCAAAAAAACAGAAACGTTATATGCCATATGACCCAAAGGGTTCACTATTGCATGACCTGGATGAGGCTACTTTGATGGAAACACCTGTGCTTGATATGGGAGAAGCTCGACATTGGGTGATGGTGGCTGGCCCTCAATAGCCACCACCTCACAAATGAAACTCATATGTTGGAATTGTCAGGGTTTGGGCACCCCCCTGACAATTCAGGCGCTAAAGGCCAAGGAAAAGCCCAGTATAGTTTTTTTTTATGGAAACGAAGAATGGTGCAGAGAAGCTAACTAGTATCCAGCGAGCTTTACACTTTCAGAATGCTCATGTTATCAATCCTACTGGTCTGGCGGGAGGTCTAGCAGTCTTTTGGAATGATCAGGTATCCATCGAAGTACTTCTTTCCACCAAGGATTATATTGATATGTCTTATCGGGAAGTGCAGGAAGAACGCACTATACGTCTTACTTGTATTCATGCTCCTTTTGATTTTCAAATTAGACAACTTGTATGGGCTGAATTGAGAGGGATAAGTTCGGCTAATGTACTTCCATGGATCTGTGTGGGTGATTTTAATGAAGTCCTTTATCCGTGGGAAAAGGTTGGCAAAAGACCGCCTCATCATTTTCACGTGCAATCCTTTAGGCAGGTTTTGAATGATTGTGCCCTTCTGGAGCTAGAAAGTAAAGGTTGTCGGTTTACTTGGATGAATAACAAGGAGGGTGATGATCTGGTGAAGGAGAGACTGAACAAGGCGATGTGTACACTTGATTGGCGACTCCTATTTCCTCATGCATAGGTCTTTGCATTACTGCGGTGGGCTCGACCATAGCCCATTGATTATCAATACCTCAAGCAAAATATCGTAGAAGAGGGAAGAACTTTATCTTTGAATCTTATTGGAATGAAGATGCAGATTGTCAACGAATCATTTCCGAAGCACGGAAGTCGTGATAGTTCAAGGTTTTGATATATCTCCTAAGTTGAAAAAAGTTTCTTTTGCTTTGACACAGTGGAGTCGGTCCAAATTTACTAGAGCTGATCTTAAAGTCACAACATTACAACAACGTCTCCAGGATCTCATAAACCGGCAGTATCATAGTTTCAACAGCAATGAAGTAACTCAGATTAAAGAGGAGCTAAGGCGGACTTGGCACCAAGAAGAGCAATATTGGGCTATGCGGTCGCGAATTCAATGGTTAAGGTGGGGTGATAAGAATACTAAGTTTTTTCATGCTGCTACTCTTCAAAGAAGGCAGAAAAATCGTATTATTATGTTGAAGGATGATCACCAGCGATGGATCCGTGATTCAGAGACTTTGAAAGAAATGACAACATCCTTCTTTTCTAATTTATATACGACGGTGGGAAATAGAGATTATGGTCCTATACTTGCTCAATGTCCGCAGGTTGTCACCACAGAAATGAATGACAGGCTGCTGGATTTGATATCGTTAGAGGAGGTTCGACAAGCTACCTATCAGTTGGACACTACTAAAGCTCCTGGCCCTGACGGGTTCAATGGCTTATTTTAGCAGACTCATTGGGAGGTAATTAAGGACGATCTCTTTCACCTTGTAAAAAAAAAATTTCAGACAGGGAGGATGCCTATAGATTTGAATTGGACTATCATTGCTTTGATTCCTAAGATACCTCACCCAGAAAGCCTAGATCAATACAGACCAATTAGTCTATGCAACTTTGCTTATAAAGTTATATCTAAGGTACTTGCTAACCGCCTAAAACCTTGGTTACCTAATCTGATTTCCATGGAACAGTCGGCGTTTGTGAATGGTAGACAGATTCAAGATAATATACTGATCGTCCAAGAAGTTCTTCACCAGTTTAGAATTCGTAGGAGGTTGAGAAAATTTAATGTCATTCTGAAGACTGATATGAAGAAGGCTTATGACAGAGTAGAATGGGACTTCCTTAATGACTATCTCCTAACAATGGGTTTCCATCCAAGGTGGGTACACTTGATACTCCAATGCATAACTACAGCATCCTACAGTGTACGAATTAATGGCGAGTTACTTCCTTCCATCTATCCAACTCGCGGCCTAAGACAAGGTGACCCTCTTTCTCCATACATCTTCATTCTATTAGCGAATGTGTTATCTACTCTGATTACTCAAGCAGTCGACATGGATCACATAAAGGGCATTAAATTAAATAGGTGGTGTCCAACTTTATCCCACCTCTTTTTCGCGGACGATGCCATATTTTTCCTAGATGCAAATATTCGAGAATGCCAGAATCTAGCAAATATTTTAAATCAATATTGCATGGCTACAGGACAAGCTTTGAACAGAAACAAATCGGGACTTATTTTTAGCAAGAATTGTCCTTCGAGTTTACAGGAAAATCTGTCGGCTGAGTTCAGAGTACCGGTACTACAAAGGTATGGCAAGTATTTGGGAATCCCGTCAGACTGGGGTCGATCTAAAAAGGAAATGTTCTCTTGGCTTTTGGGGAGAATACAAGCAAAGTTAGAAGGATGGAAAGAAAAGTTCATTTCAAAGGGGGGTAAGGAAACTCTCATCAAATCTGTTATCCAAGCAATCCCTCACTATGCTATGTCGATTTTCAAACTCCCTTTGTCTCTTTGTAAAACAATAGAACAAAGCATTGCTCGTTTTTGGTGGAAGAATGATCAGAATAGAGCAGGAATACACTGGAAGAAATGGGATATTATGAAAAGGAGTAAGGAAAATGGCGGTTTGGGCTTTCGTGATCTCGTCGACTTTAACCGAGCTATGCTTGGCAAACAAGCGTGGAGATTGATGCAACATCCTCAAGCTTTATGGAGTCAGATTTTTAAGGGGCTATACTATCATTCTACAGACTTCCAAGCAGCGGCGAGAGGATATCGACCTTCTTGGGGATGGCAGAGTATTCTTGTGGGTAGGGATGCAATTTTGCCAAACGTTAGATGGTCAGTGGGGAATGGAAGGAATATCAGAATTCGAGAGGATAGATGGTTACCAAGAGGCATTCTTGGTGGACCTGCGACAAGAGAAGAACCCAAATTGGTGGCTGATCTTATTGATCCAATCCACAATAGATGGAATACTTCTGTGATGAATAATTTTCTAGATGACGGTATAATCGCAGAGGCCCTAACCATTCCAGTTAGACCGAACATTGCTGCAGATAAAATTGTCTGGACAGCCACAAAGGATGGCAGCCATACGGTGAAAAGCAATTATCATGCTTTGTCTTCTATGGACAGAATACACAGCAACAGTATCGCATCAACTTCTTATCAGCATCCTAAGCTATTATGGAAGAAAGTATGGGCTATGCGAACTGCTCCTAAACTGCGTGTCTTTCTATGGTCAGTTTGTCAAAATGCACTCGCCACTTCTGACAATCTATTCAGAAGACACATCACTGCCGAACCATTTTGCCAGATTTGCAAACAAAGCATCCCAGAGACAGTAGAACACTTATTCCTATCTTGTTCGTGGACTAAAGACATATGGGATCATCCTGAAATCAATATACAGGTAAGTGCTACATCGATTACTCGATTCGAAGTTTGGTTAACAGAAGCGGCTGTATTGCCGAATTGCTTACCTGGTCTGGACCTTGTTGCCAATGTTCTATGGCAAATCTGGAAAATGCGAAACGGTTTTATCTTCCGTGGCCAACGTCCGGATCATACTTTAGCAGTGGAGAATGCCTTATCGCAGACGAAGCTTTTTCGGGTTTCTGCATCTCCCTCTCTATCCCGACCTACAGCACAACCGCACCCACATCAGCTCTGGAAACCACCGGATCCAGGCACTTTAAAATGCAATATTGATGCTTCGTTCAATCCAGGAGACTCAGATGGATCTATGGCATCGATTTGCAGAGATCACTATGGCCGACTAACTGATATATACTCAGCTCGTTTCCCAGCTGCTTCGCCTCTTATCGCGGAGTTTCAAGCTCTAACCTTTGCTCTTCAGCATCTGCTACATCTGGGGCTTCATCAGACTCATATTGACCTGGAGTCGGACTGCAGCATCGTTGTGGCAGCTGTAACAGGGGAGGATCCGCCGCCATGGGAGACGCGCGTCTTGTTTGCGGAGGCGACATCTCTTCTCCCTCTTTTCCCTAACCTGAACGTGCGCTTCTGCAAGCGTGAGGCTAATGCTGTGGCCGACTGGGCCGCGAAAGCCCATAATTCGACCATGCAGCCCAAGACTCGGAACTTATCTCCTCCTTTCCTTTTGCTAGACCTTGTGTATGTTGACGCTTTAAAGGCTGGTTGTAAGTTACCGAAGATATAATATTTCTCTGCTTTCGTCCAAAAAAAAAAAAAAAGAATTTTACGGAAGTTCATTTTACCTTTTTGAGCAGTTCTACATCCACTCACAAGATTAGACTTTTAATAACAATTGGTTAAATGTCGCTCTTAATCAATTAATGGTTAATCTCCTACAAACAAATGGTGCACTCAGATGGGAAGGATAATTACCGAATTAATACTAGATGTCAAATCAGATCTAAATATGTCAATTTTACCAATATAATATTTCCAATCAATTACTAACATGATGATCAGTCATGTTGAGCCATTTTATATGGCACACTAATGTGAATAACTTTACTCTAAACTATGTATTACACGAACTACCGTATTAGTGATCTCTGGCAATAATTGATTAGAAAAATTATATTGAAATTTTATGTAAAGATTTATGATTACATTATCTGATATCATGAAAAGGTTATGTTCAAAACAAGAACTTAGCAAATGCAACTATTCAGTCCCCTTGCTGTACTTAGGCCTTACCTTATCGAGATCGACTTTTAGTATCCAGCTAAATTCTTATTTTGAATATAAGGCCTTCTTACCTCAGTTTTTTATGCAAAGGATTATGAAGGCGAGTGCATTGTTAGGATTGAATTTATCCCCACAAGGAAATAAGGAAAATAATGGAATTTTGAGAGATGGACAGTTATGGATTAAAGCTTAATTTCTTCTAAATATTTGCTCTTTACGCGTACTCATTATGTTTGTCTTTTGGCACGTATTTTAAGGCACCTTCTTGCTTGGTAAATTGCCAATCTTCATGCGCTGGTCTTAGGTCTAATTCCGACCTAGTGAAATGAAGTGTTAGAATGTATAAATATTAAACATGTCTTCATCTAAAATGTTTTAAAATTAGTTTGGCAATGGTCTCATATATGTAATGGTACGTGTGCAGGAAAAAGCAACAAATCTACCGTGATTACCATCACCACTACCATTTCTGTTGGAGGTTTTATAATAATTCTCTTTCTCACTTGTTGGATGCTTCGGAGAAAGGGAAAGAGGATGCATGAAGTTTTCAAAGTAAAAGGCGGTAAATCAACTATTTGCCTTTATTTTTTCTGCAAACTATCTATGTCATATAAATGAGAAAATTATTAAATTTCTTTATTTTTCTTAAGGAATCAGATATACTAATCATACAAATTAAGAGTATGTTTGATATATATGTAGCATATATAATAGAAAAGATCAAGGACAGAAATCTGATTCTTTATGCTCTTTCAACCTTCAAAACTCTACTTGACTTAAAAAGCAATCATAATGCCACCAATAAGATGAATACTTTGGGCATGTAACAGCTCATTTCTGGCCTTCTAGATGAAATACATGCATCAATTCCACAAAAATTTCACCAAATACCAATGAAAATCTCTCCCTTTCATAGCTCGCTGTATTATGAAAACAAAGCTGAAGGGCACTCTGCCAGACTTGCTTAGAGAAGCTACATCCAAAGAACAAATGGGATCTTATCTCAGTGCTTTCGTGGCACAAAAAATAGAGAGTTTGGCATTGATTAGAAGACTATATGTCAATTCCTTGAAATATAGGTAGCTTATCTTGTATCACCAACCAAAATATGAATCTTAACCTCAGCAAATTAGATGAAAATCAAATTAGCTGATACCATTCAACTCTTGTGCCTCTTTTCCTCACAATCTCCCAAGCTGAAGAAGAGGTAAGAATGTCACAAGAAGCAGCAATGTAGGTACCTTGGTCTTGTAAAGAAGGCTTTGGACAAATTACACAAACAGCTGCCTAGATTGATATTAAGTCTTCAGACCTCGAAGTGGGCCTTCTCCATTTGGAGCAAAAATAATATAAGTTGCTTTTGCAATTCAAAGAAGAGCAAAATCATAAACTACTCTCCTTGGAAATACATCCAACAAGATCCCATTAGGATGCCTTGAGTCATGCCAGAGGGATATAGATTCCACATGACCAACCACATAACGAGCCCGCAAAAAATTTCTAACATTTAGCAATTCCCTCAAAGCATAGGTAGCATCTACACTGCACTTAACAAACCTAGCATTACCTTCAGTATTGATGATAATTTAATTTTTTTTTCTACATGACTAACCAAGAGGGGAAAGATTTCACCGGGGTAATGGGACATCAATGCTAGTCTAATCCAATACTCTTAATTGTGATAATGTTCCCAAGCACTGTATTTTTTGGTAATGCAGATGAAAATGAACTTACCACCGTGGAGTCCTTGCAATTTGACTTGGCTACAATACAATCTGCGACAAATGATTTCTCTCCTGAAAACAAGTTGGGTGAAGGTGGATTTGGTGAAGTTTTCCAAGTACGTATTACATATTAGTGGTAAACAATCAAGAATGCTTTACATATGAATTAAACATAATGGTGCCGAAGAGAAAAGGAAACATGTAAAGATTTTATTTTGTAGTTTTTTGAGAAGTTGTGATAAGGAATTAAATGATAAATTCAAAACAATATAGGGTAAACTTCCTAATGGACAACAAATCGCGGTGAAGAGGCTATCTCAAAGTTCAAGACAAGGTGATGACGAATTCAAAAATGAATTGATTAGTTGCAAAGCTTCAACACAAAAACCTTGTACGACTACTCGGATTTTGCTTGGAGGGAGATGAAAAGCTACTCGCCTACGAGTTTGTACCGAATAAAAGCCTTGATTACTTCTTATTTGGTATGTTGTATTTTAACTATCTTATGTACTTTGCTTGAAATAAAATGTTCCAACCTTCACTAGCTGTGGAAAACTTGAAATTAAGAGATATTCTATCCTTTCAACTATTTATAGTCTTTTGTTAAGCTACCTTTGATCGATAAGAGAAAATATATCCACCTTGAGTTTTTGAATTGGTGCCACATGCTAGCACATAATGAGTTTTGGTGCAACAATGTAGATCCTCAAAAAAGCGATCAATTGAATTGGCCATTACGTTATAAAATAGTATATGGGATCGCTCGAGGAATGCTCTATCTACATGGGTTTGGACCACCTAAGGGTTCGGCTAATGGATTGTTAAGCCTAGACTTAACTCGGGCTCTCCCAAGCCCATACCAATTCGCGACTTAGGTTCAAGTTCTTAATATGCAAATGATGTTTATCATGGAGTCGCCACTAATCTATTTTTGGTGGGTCGATTAGAAACCCAAGTAAAGTAATGGGAGAATTACTTCACTCCTACGAACCAGAGATTAAATGAGTTCGGGGACTTGATTACGCTAGATTTCTCTAATGCCCTTTCGGTACCATTTTCTTTTTTATTTCAAAAAATATGTTTTTGCAGGCAGCTTGAATTGATTTTAATTTATTTCCTAACATGTGAGGTGATCATGCGGGTGCGCAATCCACCAATATAACACCCAAAAAAGCGATGAATAAATTGCAGGACGTACCTCATAGCAATGAAAGCATCTGCACATGCATTGTTAGATAAATATCACATCAACAAATCTAACACGCAATTTTTTACTTATTTAATGAAAATCATGCAATATGTAGATATGATTTCTAATTAACATGAAATGGCATGCAATGTGTTCTAAACTACATTTTTTTTTTTTGGTTTTCACTTATTTAATGAAATCATAATTTATGCAATGCATGCTATTAATTTAACATGGAATGATATGACATGATAATATGGCCTAACCTATATGATGCAAATGCTATGTTTTTGTGTTTTCTTAAAAATGCAATTTATCCTAGAAAATGAAACTAATTTATCTAAGACAATTTTTTTTTTTTATGATTTTCATGAAATTAAGAAAAATTAAAAAAGCTAAATTAAAATTAAATATTAATCTAAATTAACCAAATAAATTCTAATTTAAACTAAGACGTTATTTGAATCTATCCATTTTAACCTAAATGCTGATCTAAATATGAGACATGCTATTCTAAATGACATATGATTTATGAAAATTCTAATTCCTACTAGAGTGAAAATTAAACATGCAAGACATGACCTATTATGCAACCTACAAAAAAACTTTTTAAATTAATTATTTTTTATTATTTTTTTTTTTTAATGAAAATTTGAAATCAATCCTATTCTAAAATGCAATTCTTAAAAAAACTAATATGCCTAAATGCATTTTTTTTTTATTTTAATGTTTTTGTAAAAAAAGAAATAACTAAATCCTATAATTAAACATTTTTTGAATTTTAAATTAAAATCTAAAAACATGTCAATTTTATTTGAAAAGTATTGATTTAATTTTCTTATTTTTTATTTTGCATTTAATAAAATTCCTATTTTAATATGCAAACCATAAAACAGGAAATAAACCTCTAACCTACATGGAATGCAAATGCAATTTTTTTGTATTTTTGAGATAAACAAAACAATTAAAAGATACCAAATCCTCCATGGTTGTTTCGCTAATAAAATCAATAAATTGATCTTAAGCCTTAAAGACCAAAATATCAATTTTATTCCCGCGTGATTAATTATTTCCATCTAAAGCCTTATAGATGAAATAAAAAAATCATTGTGCGGTTGCCAATTAAGTAATACGTTGGGATTTCAATCATGCATCAAGAAATGTTTCAAATAAAGAAAATGAAATATTTAAAAATAACATAACATAAAAAACGAAATATTAAAGATAAAATAACATAAAATAAAATAGATCTATCTAATAAAATAAACCCACCTAATTTGAACTTTTTCCAAATTTGCCTTAACGGGTGGTGCTTTGTGGGCCACGATGGAGACTTAGCTCACGGCCGGGATGGTGGCTGCATCTTTTGTTGTGATGGGCGACCGTGGGCGGTGGGCACGGTCGTCGGAGCTCCGGCGAGGGAAAGCAAGCTCGGAGCGGGCGAGAGTTGCTATGGGGGCGTCGTTCGAAGGGGACGGCGGCTGGTGGTGCTAGGCGGGCTCGAGCGGTTGCTGCAACGGCGTGCAGCGGTGTCGGGCGGAGGAAAACGAGGTAGCAAGGGGTGGAGCGGCTTGGGCACGGCAACGGGGGAAATGTATGGCGCCGGCAGGCGATGGCTTCACGGGTGCCGGTGTCGCGGGATGCTCACAAGCGGCGATGGAGCGCAACGGTGAGGTGGAGGTGCGGCTTCGGCGGTCATGGACGGGATGAGGTGGAGGCTAGTTGTGGGCGCGGGCACCGTGGGCCGGGTCGGTGATGGCGCTCGTGCGAGGCGCGCGGCAGCGAGAGGCGGGCGCTCGTGGGCTCGGTGGTGCTCGGTGTTCGAGCGGCGGTGGAGAGAGTGGCGAGGCGCGGTCTTGCGGGGCGGCGGGCTGGGCCGACACGGGTGCGGGGTGAAGGTGGTGTGCGGTGCGGTGCTCGAGGCTGCGGAAGTGCTCATCTTGCAAGGGATTGGCGGGGTGGAGACGGTGGCGCGCGTTGGTGAGACGGGAATGGGGTGCTCAACGACAAGCGGGCGCGGTGGTGCGGGCGAGGAGGCGAAGCAACGGTAGAGTCACTCGGGCGTGCGGTGGCTCCGCCGTCGGTCCCGGGCAACGGGCGGGAAGAGGAGCGGTAGCGGGTTGGACGCGAGTCACGGGGGGGCGCGCGGTGAGGCGCGGGGGGTGGCGTGGGGGAGCGGCGGGCGCGAGCTTGCCCGAAGACGGGAGGTCTTTGCGGTGGTGCGGCGTGCGGGCCGAGGGTTGGTGTGTCGACGAAGGGGCAACCACGGCGGCGGGCGACTTCGGCGAGGGGCGGTGCGAGCTCGTGGGTGGTGCTCGCGAAGATGGTGGGGCGGCGGAAGGAGATGCGCTCCGTGCGGTAGCGAGCACGGCGATGGGTTGGGGCGAGGCACGGGTTATCGGCTTAATGGCACGAACAAGGCGGGGCGGTGCAACGGGAGACGAGGGAAACCGAGTGGAAACTCGCGGGCGTCAAGAGCGGTGGGTGAGAAGATGAGCAAGCGCGATCAGGGGTCTTGTCTTTGCTTTTTGCTTTTCTTTTTTTTTCTTTTCGCACCTCCTCTCTTTCTCGTCTTCGTCTCTCTCTCTTTTTTTTTTTTCTTTTAATCTCCTCCCCCGCTTCATTTTTTTTTTTTTTTTTCGACAAACCTCTTTTTCCCTCCCTTCTTTTAACCGAAGGAGAAGCCCCTCACCATGAAATTTTTCTTTTTTTTTTTTCGACGAGAGTCCCTTGTTTTTTAATCTTTTCCTTTCTCTCCACTCGTGTGTCTCTCTACGGACTCTCTCTTTTTTAATCTCTCACAAAATGAGTGAATTTTTCTTTTCCTCCCCTTTCCCCCTTTCCTCGCTTATTTATAGGCAACAAACAGTGTGAACAGGAGGCAGCCGCAACTTTTCCTTGCTTGTTCAAGTTTGGTTCTTTTTTTTTTTTTCAAATATGGTGGCCACCTTCTCCCCGACAACCCACATATTTTATAATATTTTATGAGTTCATTTTGCTTCTTTGAGGCTCCTTACGTCCGCGAATTGTGTGCATGCATGTGCATGCATTAATGAGCATGAGACAATGGACGTGTAGGAACTTCTTTCTTCTTCAGCCGATTTGCTCTCTATTCCTTGCAACAAAGGAAAGTATTATAAAATGTCAGCCCATCTTTTGCATGCGACTTTGTAGAATTTTCACGTCCCCCATTCATGCGTGCATGTGCAGGCATTAATGAGGGGAAGAAAATGCACGTTCATGGTTTCTTCTTTCTTCTGCATGCTTGGGGTTTCTTATACGGCTACTCGTCTCTCCCTTCTATAGGATAGCTGCAATTTTTGACTTTTCTTGTTTGTTATTTGCTTCCTCCTTCAGCAAATTTCTCGTTGCTTCTCCTGACAACCCACACTTGAGAGAGAGCATATTATATAATATTATATCATGGGCTCATTTTGCTTCTCGAGGGTTCCTCTAGAATCCGCACGTCCGCCGAACTTGTGCGTGCATGCGCATGCATTAATGAGGGAGAGACAACGACGTGCAAGAACTTCCTTCCTTTTTTTCTTTTTTTTTTTTTTTGACTTTTTGCTCTTTTGCGTGTTCAAACAAGCGGAGAGAGACCATCCCTTCGAACATTATCGACCACGAGCCGCTGCGTCTTGTTGCCTTTTAGTATCGATGCAAATGCAACTACATGAAATGCAATTTTACTATTTTTTTTTATTATTTTTTTAATTTATAAATTTTTTTATGCAACTAATTACTAAATGATTAGTCAAAATTTAGGTGTCAACAGCTGCCCCTCTTTGAAGGTGAGCTCGCAGAGGTTGCATTCAAAGACAATATGATACCTAAATTTTGACCATGAACATGATGATCCCTTTTTTTTTGAAGTTTTTGTTTTTTTTTTTTTTTTTTTTTTTTTTGGGAAAATGAATCCCATTTTGAAATGCAATTTTATATGAAATGCTAATGCAAATGATAAAGGAACATACCTGGAATAACTTACCTTCGAGTAACTCAAGATAGATTGGTGTTACATGTGGTACCATTCTACGGTCGCCAGAATAGTAACATGGCTTTGCAAAGAGATCGCTTTCCCAGGACCCGTACCATTCTATGGTTGCCCAGTATGGCATTGCTTGGTTGTGTCTAGGACCCATACCATTCTACGGTCGCCTAAACAGGGATTCATTTTCCAGGACCCGTACAATTCTACGGTCGCCCAGAATGGGGAAATAGATGTTGTCTAGGACCCGTACCATTCTACGGTCGCCTAAATGGGGATTTACTTTCCAGGACCCGTACCATTCTACGGTCGCCTGAATAGATGTTGTCTAGGACCCGTACCATTCTACGGTCGCCTGAATAGATGTTGTCTAGGACCCTAAACGCCTAAACGGGAAAAGTTTTGAGACATCCAAATCCAGACTCGAGATGTCAAGAATTTGGGAACTTAACCAATAGACACTCAATGTTAGGTGAGATGAATATTGGATTAAGAGGGTTCAAAATACCTAGATCCGACTAAGGTATAACGAAAAAAAAGATCGAAAGCATTCATATCCGAATGAAATGCTTAATGAAGAGTTTTGAGACACATCCAAACCGAGATGTCAAAATTTTGGAAACTTAACCAATAGACACTCAATGTTAGGTGAGATGAATATTGGATTAAGAAGATTCGAAATACCTAGATCCAGACTAAGGTATAACGAAAAAGATCGGAAAGCATTCATATCCAGAATGAAATGCTTAACGAAGGGTTGCGAGACATCCAGATCCAGACTGAGATGTCAAGAATTTTGGGACTTAACCAATAAACACTCAATGTTAGGTGAGATGAATATTGGATTAAGATGATTCGAAATACCTAGATCCAGACTAAGGTATGGCGAGAAAGATCGGAAAGCATTCATATCCAGAATGAAATACTTAACGAAGAGTTTTGAGACACCAGATCCAGACTGAGATGTCGAGAATTTGTGAACTTAACCAATAAACACTCAATGTTAGGTGAGATGAATATTGGATTAAGAGGGTTTGAAATACCTAGATCCAAACTAAGGTATAACGAGAAAGATCAGAAAGCACTCATATCCAGAATGAAATGCTTAATGAACAGTTTTGAGACATACAGATCCAAACTGAGATGTCAAAAATTTGGGAACTTAACCAATAGACACTCAATGTTAGGTGAGATGAATATTGGATTAAGAGGGTTCGAAATACCTAGATCCAGACTAAGGTATAACGAAAAGATCGGAAAGCATTCATATCCAGAATGAAATGCTTAACGAAGAGTTTTGAGACATATATCAAGAATTTGGGAATACCTAGGACAAACCTGGGATATTCGTGAAGGTCACTTACCTCTTGGTAGAAAGAAGTTTTGGAACATCGAGGATGTACTTCAAATATTCATGGAGGTTTCTCACCTCGAGGCTTCTGAAAGGCAACATAAATGTCAGGAGCTCTTGGTCTTCAAGGAAACATTACTCGTCGACATGATTAGAGCAAAAATACATGCATTCATGAAAGAAGTAAGCAATTCAGCACACTCCAAAGTCCACTGAAGCTTTTATCCATTCAATCAAGATTTATGCATGATGGTTTTACCATATTTGCACCACCAAATTTCCACTTTTTAGAATCGTCGTTTAAGACAATTTTCACTCATGACATGGATTTTCAAGAATACCAAATGAGAGATTTTCAGTTAGAAAGGACTTTCACTCACTCTCACTAAGAAGGCTATTTTGTCCCGACCATTAATGTGAGATCATAGGAATCACTCCATCTTACTTTCATCATGTCAACAAGGGTTCGAGTATTCTCGCAAGCGGTACGACTTTGTCAATCCGAGAGGTCTTTATCAAGACTGTAATGTAGGCTCGGTCAATGGCTCAACAAAGAGGGACTCTTCGAGTCAAGGCTAATGAAAGAACAATACTTTGCAATCATCTCCGGGTTTACAAGTCAAGGAACCTGCGGAATGAGATAGAAATGGTCTTGCTCACACTTCTTCGAGTGATGCTTTTAAGCATATGAATTCCTATGTTAATTTTAGTGCCCTAATCTGAAGAGACTTTGTAAGGGACGTAACGTAGGTTAAGTTCATGGGTTGAGAAGTGAATGGATCATTAGGCTCAAAATGTGTATAGGGGGATGAGAATTGGTGATCATCTTGGCATTGTCACCGGTCTTCTTTTTCACCATTGGGATTTTCCTCATAGGTACTATAAAAATTTGGCATTTGAGTTCTTTGAGTACCACTCCATTGGGAATATACCCTTTTACAATTGATAATCATTTATTCTTTCATTTTCATTTTCTATGGGCATTGGCCTTGCTTTTACCAGGCATACTGCTTTTTCATGCCCCTTTTTTTCTTTTTGAATAACCACGTAATGCTTTAACATTTGGGTTCTTGAGGAGTTTTCATTTTTTGTCAGCACTCGGGATTTTGATGCTTGAACATTTGCCTTTTGCCTTGCCCCAGTGTGGGGGATGATCACCAATTGGGTTTAAATGAAATGAATTTACAGGCTCAAGGGGCTACGCAATGGATAAAGTGTGTAGGATAGAGAAAGAACTGCTCTTCATCATCCTAAGGCACTTAAATTACCGTATGAATTCAATGTAATAGCAACACTTTGAAGATTGATGCGAGTGGGAGCAAGAATATTCCTATCAATTTTCTCACCTCATGACGTCATCTTTCCTCTAGCTTGCCCCAGTGTGGGGTGGTTCTTGACAGGGGTAATTTAAAAATTATCCACGTGTGTGGGCTCAAAAGGGTTTAAACAATGGATGATCACGTAGTGTTTGGGATAGAGAATGAACCGCCTCTCATCATTTCGATCATCGTACCTTTCGTGAGAAAACTCTTTACCTTGCAAACATGGAACTTCCTACACTCATCTCACCAATGTATGAGCAAGGGATTGTGTATAGGATAAGGCTTGCCTTTCATCATCCTGACATGTCTCATTTAGCATGTTCAATCCATTCCACATCATTCATTAACTTGATCGGTGGTGACAATCCTTAGTGGAATTGATAAATTAAACAGGTCAAACTATAATGCAAAATTCTTCTTTGAAAGGTCACAATCACTTCATGAACTTGGTTGCAAAGAGTTTCAATTCAAGAGGAAAGAAAAGGATTGATAAAAAATGTTTTTTTTTTTTGTGTGGCAAACTTGTTGCCATTTCCAGGGATCGAACCCTGGTCGTTCTCGGACCCTTTCATTCCCCATACCACCAGGCCGAGGCGCTGTTGGTGTCCTCAGGGCATTTCTTTTTTCATTTAATTGAACTGACTATGGGTCAACACGTCTGATATACCGAATCAAATGAATTCGTTATGTATATGGAACAGGGCCTACTTCTCATCTCATTCAATCCATTCCCACACAATTCAATGAAGAAATGAGTACCTTCAATTCACAACAAATTCTTTCAAGGGTAATACTTCTTCATAACATCAGAGTTAACAGGATTATAAAACTCATGACCATCCATTTCTGTAAGGATTAAGGCACCTCCAGGGAGTACCCTATTCACCATATACGGGCCGTTATAATTTGGAGCAAATTTGCCTCCAAGATTAGGAAAAATCGGCAACACCTTTCTTAGAACTAGATCATTCACTTCGAAGTGTCTCGGCCGTACCTTCCGATTGAAAGACTTGGCTACTCTTTGTTGATATGCCTGACCATGGCAAAGAGCTTTTAACCTTTTTTCATCAATCAGGTTTAACTGCTCAAACCTTTGTTGTGTCCATTCTGCCTCGGACAATTCCACTTGGGATAAGACTCTCAAAGAGGGGATTTCTACTTCCACAGGCAAGACTGCCTCCATGCCATAAACTAAGGAGAAAGGGGTTGCCCCGATGGATGTTAGGATCGATGTCCGATACGCTATTAGAGCAAAGGGTAACCTGTCATGCCAATCTCGATAATTCTCAGCTGTCTTAGCCAGGATCTTCTTGATGTTCTTATTAGCTACCTCAACAACTCCATTCATTTGTGGGCGGTAAGGTGATGAATTCAAATGCTTGATTTTGAACTCACTGAACAACTCATCAACGAACTTGTTATTCAGATTTGTCCCATTGTCAGTGACAATTGCTTCGGGGACACCATAACGGGCGATTATGTCACGCTTAATAAACTTCACAACGTTTCGAGCCGTGACATTAGCATATGATGCGGCTTCAATCCACTTTGAGAAATAATCTATTGCCACCAATATGAATCGGTGCCCATTTGAAGCTTTGGGATTTATTGGGCCAATCACATCGATCCCCCACATCGAGAAAGGCCATGGCTCAGATAGCTGGTGTAACTCCGTTGGAGGAACATTTATTTTATCTCCATGAATTTGGCAACGATGGCAACTTCTAACATGCTGTATGCAGTCACTTTCAAGCGCAAGCCAATAGTAACCTAGTCTCATAATCTTCTTGGCCAACATGTGCCCATTCATGTGTGGGCCACAAACTCCTTCATGCACTTCTTGCATGATTTGGGTAGCTTCTGCTTCATCTACGCACCTCAATAGAACTGAATCATAAGATCTCTTGTATAAATTCTTACCACTGACAAAGAACTTTGAGGCCATCTTCATTATGTATTTTCTATCGGCTGGAGTGCTCCCTTCAAGAAATTCCTGCTTTTGGATATAGTTCATGATGTCGCAATACCATGGCTTCTCATCAAGCTCTTCATTCACGGCCATGCAATAAGAAGGTTTGGCTAGAACCTCAATTTTCAAAGGCTCAACTTCTAAACCATCAGTAACTTGCAACATAGATGACAACGTTGCCAAGGCATCGGCGAACTGATTATGAGATCTAGCCAAGTAGTCAAACGAGATTTCATCGAACTCCTTCACCAACTCTTCGAGGTACTTATGATAACGCAGTAATTTAGCATCCATGGTCTTCCATTCACCTACGGTCTGGAGTATGATCAGTGCAAAATCTCCATATACTTTTAATTTGGCCACTCCCCTTTCAATTGCGGCCTGAAGTCCGAGAATACAAGCTTCGTATTCAGCTATATTGTTAGTGCATGGAATATTAATTTCGTGGCTCTTTGGGTGGTGTTGTCCATCTAGGGATATTAGTACGCCCCAGTACCAGAACCGGACAAGTTCACAGCTCCATCAAAGAACATAGACCATGCATCTTCATTTATGGCCAAAATACGATCATCCAGAGGACAATCATCATCATTCAAGGTTCTAGGATTCTCAGCCAATATATCAGCAATTACTCGGCCTTTAACTGATTTTTGTGGCATGAACGCACGTCGAATTCGAAATCAAGACCTGCCATTTGGCTAGCTTACCCACCAAAGCTGGTTGATTAAATAAATACTTGATGGGATCGTTCTAGTCACGAGAAACGCCCGGTAATGCAAGGTGTACTGTCGCAGTCTATGCAATACCCATACTAACGCAGCACAAGTTTTTTCAGCATCGAATATTTTAGCTCCGAGACGGTGAACTTTTTACCGAGGTAATAAATGGCCCGTTCCTTCTGATCCACGGGACTTTTCTGAGCTAACATCGCGCCGAGTGACTCACTATGGATTGTGAGGTACAAAATCAAAGGATGCCCCGATATTGGTGGGACAAGAACTGGTGGATTCATTAAATATTGCTTCAGCTTGTCGAACGCCTTTCGACATTCATCATTCCACTCAACTTGTACGTTTTTCCTCAAGAGTTTGAAGAACGGTTTAGCGGTCTTAGAGAGTTGGGAAATGAATCGTGCAATGTAATTCTGTCTCCCTAGGAGACTCCGAACCTCCTTCATTGTCGACGGAGGTTGCAGCTCACATATTGCCTTGGCTTTAGATGGGTCAATTTCGATCCCTTTACTACTCACAATGAACCCAAGTAATTTACCCGACGTTGCCCCGAACACGCACTTGGCAGGGTTTAAACGGAGCTTGAATTCACGGAGTCGAAAAAATAACTTCCTGAGGGTTTTGACATGACTTCTCCCAGTCGGGTTTTTGCAATCATATCATCAACATACACCTCAATTTCTTCATGCATCATGTCATGGAACAACGTAACCATGGCTCGTTGGTAAGTTGCCCCGCATTTTTGAGTCCGAAGGGCATGACCTTATAATGAAAGGTTCCCCACGGGGTGATAAATGCTGTCTTCTCTTTGTCTTCATCCTTCATTCTTATTTGGTTGTAGCCAGAAAAACCATCCATGAAAGAGAATAATTCAAATCCGGCAGTACTATCCACGAGAACATCGATATGTGGCAATGGAAAGTCGTCCTTTGGGCTGGCTTTGTTCAAATCTCGATAATCAACACACACCCGGACTCGTCCGTCTTTCTTCATGACTGGTACTATGTTGGCCACCCATTCAGGGTATTGTGAGACTTCGATGAACCCCACTTTGAGGAGTTTCATTACTTCCTCTTCTATATTCTTTGAGAGCTCCGGTTTAGTCCTCCGAAGCTTCTGCTTCTTAGGATGTATGTCTGGATTAGTGGGCAAACAATGTTCCACAATTGATGGATCTAAACCTGGCATATCAGCGTATGTCCAAGCAAAGATATCTTGATATTCTTTTAGCAATTGAGTCAGGTGCTCGGCCTCATCTTTGGGAAGATTTGCCCCAATTTTTATCTCTTTGGGATCTTCGGCATCACTCAGGTTGATAGTGATGGTTTGTTCGGAGGTGAGAACTTTGGGTTTTTCATGTTGCTCCCAGCTTTGTTGTACTTCAATGGAGTCACCATTTGGATCATCAGGGTCATCACCGTCATCGCTCATGGCATTGGATTGGACCATTTTCACCTCCTTGCCTGCCATAAGGTTGCTCCTGAAACATAAAATGGATAGTTCAGAAAGACAAATAGGGCTAAACGGCATGGATTTCTTATCTATTTTTCTGATTTTTCTTTTTTTGATTTTTTTTTTCAAAATTTTATTTTATTTTATTTTAGAAATTTTGGCAAAACATTTTGGAAAAGCTTTTTGTCACGAGGAAGCATGATGAAGCCCAAGCCTCAGAATTCTCCTTGGATTTTTCTTTTCTTTCATTGGTTGGATATCATCAATGGGCTGGTTTGGTATACCCCATCATGCCCTCAAAATAAAACTTGTAATTGTAATTGATATTCATCAACCAAATTACATTTATTGGATTGAAAAGTACGGCAATCAAAGTGAAATGAAACCCTAACAATCAAACCCTAGCAAACATCCACTCTTGACAAACGATATGCAAAATACGATAAGCAAACCCTAGAAAACATCACATCAAAAAGCGATAAGATTCCCACGTAGGGGAGTGCAGAAAAGTAAATGTGTTACTCTTGTGGGCTAGCACCCATTTCCTCCAATGGTTCTTCGTCAATGGCACCTATAAGGAGATCATCGAATAGGGTCGTGATCCCTTCCATCCCATCATCTGGATCCTCTGTCTTTGAAGTTGTCGGGTCATCCATGCTACTCCATCCATCGGGCACGATACCTCGGGTGGCGATCACTCCTCCTTCATCATGCATCATTCTAGCAGGGCCGGGGAATGTCTCGCGGATATCGAGGAGTAATGAGTTTTTCCTCTCTTGTTCATGTCCTCCACCTTTTCCATGGTACCCTAATCCGGCGGAACGAGACCTTCGAGGGGCTTCAATAGGATTTCGGATACCCTGCTCTTTTTACCAAGTCCACGGCCCGGGAATAAAGCCATTTCCAACCATCACTCTTGCTACCATAACTGCTGCATTCGACACATCAGGGATGGGTGCTGTCGATCCTCGAGATGCATGAATAGTGGATACAAGTTCGAACGATTGGTAACTTGACTCCTCCCTACGTTCCGGCTCGACATAGGGGATGGCCGTCTCATGATAGATCCGATGATCCTCCTCGCCATGAACAATGACTAGCTTTCCTTTGACAACAAATTTCACGCTTTGGTGGAGACTTGATGGCATAGCTCCAGCAGTATGAATCCAAGGGCGACCTAATAGGAAATTGAATGCGGTAGGAATGTCCATACCGGAAAAGGACGTTGAACATCACCGGGCCTATTTGAGATCAAGGTGGGTCTCCCCTATCACCTCCTTTCTCGTACCATCAAAAGCTCGGACGGAGGTCTTTGCAGCATTTATTTTTGAAGGATCTATTTTAAGGCGGTGAAGAGTTGCCAATGGACAAATATTCAAGGCAAGACCCATTATCAATGAGTACTCGAGCCACATGGGAAGCCTTGCACTTGACGGATATATATAACGCCTTAGTATGTCCCCTCCCCTCAAGAGGGAATTCTTCATCAGAAAAGGCTATTAAATCCTTAAGAAGAATCGACCCTACAAATTCCTCCAACCTGTTTACCTCGATCGTCTCTGGTACACGAACTTCGCTCAAAACCTTCATTAGAGACTTTTGATGTGTGGGAGACGTTTGCAAGAGTTCAAGTAAAGAGATTTGAGCGGGCAATTTCCGCAACTGGTCGACCACGTTATACTCACTTGCTTTGATTATAGCCAGAAATTCTTTAGCCTCTTCATCAGTAACTGGCTTTGCGGGTTGGGTATTAGCTTGAGCATAGGTCCGACCAGACCTTGTAATCAGGTCAACATCTAGCTCGTATGACCAGGGGACTGCTTTGTTATCCTTGTACTCATACAGCTGGGGCATCTCAATAATTATTTCTTCATCAGTTGAAGGCACTTCCACTATCAGTCCTTCATGGTCGGAGGCGTCCTCAAGTGGGGGCATGTCCTCGATCAATGGATCTGGTTCACTCTTTTCAGCACTTAGCTTAGCAAATTCTTTCTCCCAATCAATGATGACTTCGGAGATAGTTGACACTATTCCAGCTTGGTCAGCATACACGATCACGCCAGTCTTAAGCATTTCTTGAACCCTTTCCTTCATGGTAGACAAGGAAGGATTCTCATCTGTCGGATAGTAACCAACTCTAATTAATCCGCTATAGATATCTTTGACAGACACCTTCAAGTTCATCTTTTTGCCAGCATTGAACTCAAAGATTGTATTCACGTTTCCCTCATGTTCCGGCAACGGATTCTTCTTGACATTCGGTTGGGTGGTACGGAAAGAAAATGCCTTAGTATCCAACAAATTTTGGATCTTGTGCTTCAAAGTCATACATTCATCAGTTGAATGGCCCACCTCTCCCATATGATACTCATATTTTTTGGAGGGATCATATTTGGATAATTTTTCAGCATTGGGCCGCTTTGGTTCGTGGGAGATCAGTCCCTTCTTTTGGAGTATCGGCAGGACCTGAGATAGAGGGCCAGGAAGAGGAGAGAATTGCCTTTTGGTGAATTGCCGCGGTGCATGCACTCGGCCTCCATCTTGCTGATTCCCAGGGACACGAACCATCTGAGGCTTACTAGGGGCTGGTTGCGCATATGCAACATTGATTTCAGTGGTCGGTTCTTTATCTTTCTTCATGGTGAACCTTTTGCCTTGATGAGTCGGTTCATTGAACCATCCATCCCTTAGCCCCATCTCGATCTGTTCACCCACTTTGGGATAAGTTGGTTGAAGTTCTCAACGTATGTGCTAGCCATCCGGTTACGGAACTCATACGGAAGAGTCTTGACGAACAACTTCATCAACTCCTTGTTTGTAGGCTCAGGAGTGATTTGAGCGCCAAGTTTCGCCACCTTACAGCATACTCTTTAAATGACTCACTTTTCTTCTTCTCCATCCGCTCAAGATCCTCTCGGGAAGGTGCAATGTCCATGTTGAACTTATACTGCTTTAAGAAAGCGTCAGCCACATCATCAAGTGTCGAGAAGGTTTACATTTTTCATTATGTACCAGTTGAGTGCGGGCCCAGTCAAGCTTGCATGAAACGATTGGATCATGAGAGGCTCGTTCTTGACATATTGGGCCATGCGTACGTGGTACATTTGCAAATGAGCTTTTGGGCAGGAAGTACCATCGTATTTCTCGAACTCCGGCATCTTAAACTTCTTCGGCATTTTGACTTTCTCATAAACCGACAAGTCGAACGGGAGTGAATTCTGCGACTCTTGCAATTGTTTTAGTTTCTCTTCAAGTTTGGCGAAGCGTTCATCTTGCTCCGCCTTAGGGACATTGTCGGGCTTAGCCTTTTCGGCAGTGATGAACATTGGGTCATCCTCCAGCTCAGGCATGTCGTCATCACCCATTTGGGCCTTGTCCGTCTGCTTTGGGACTACTATCTCGGGGAGAGTGGATGCAAGAGTCTGATTCACTTGGAGGGATTGCATTTGATCCGTCATAAGTTGCATAGAGGTGAGCAACTGCTGGAGTTGATTTTCCATAGCGGTCATACGATCACGCATTTCGGTTTGGTCGGCCATTTTTGCTCTTGATCGTGTAATGATAGGCGAACGTGGAGGATCCGTTATCACCTAATTTGAAGAAATGAATACACATAAGCATTTCGTATAAAACATGCCGGTCCATGACGAAAGTCTAACTGCTTTTATTTATGAAATTGTTTGACATTGACAATGTAAAAACTTGAAAGGCCCTAAACAAAAACTAATCAAGTAAAAAGACTCAACTTCCTAAACATTAAGCTTAAAGTAAAAAGACTAAATAGATTCAAGCCACTTTATTTGGCCCGATCTATAAACAATCGGGAAGCCAACGCTCGACGTAATTGCCTCTTCTCCTTAGCGTCCTTCTTGGCTTGCTTTTCAAGTTCTTCAATCTTCCTTTTGTGATGATTAAGCTCTGCTTGTCGAGTGGGCTTTTCAGTCACATCAGGCACTTTTGGGAGAAACTCGATCGGGATCTTATGCTAATGGATGTACCTAGCCGTGGCGTAGTAAGTCTTTTCCTTCCCCTCAAGCTCATCTTCAGGCAAGCTCAATTTTTGTTCGTGACATGCAAGCCAAGCTTGTTCAATATAGCGAAGCTCCTTTTTGTGATCATCATCCTGGGCAGTGAATCGGACTTGGAACAAACTCAGCTTAAGAGGGGGCGGTAGATCTTGCACAACTCGATATTGACGGGCCACTCGGAGTGGGTAGTAGGAAGTGGCACCAGTGATCCCCAATAGCGGGATCGGCTCATCATCGCCATGAGAGAGACGTGCCTTGGAGACTTGGAACCATTTAGCATGCCATAGGAAAATCTTGGTATTCGGATTTTTCAATAATTTGACCCATTTTGAGAAAGAAAGATTTGGAGTTCGATCTTGATGATTTTTGAACACCTCGATAGGATGATGGGAATCAGTGAGATTAATAATTTTCATGCGAATATCGATCCTACTCATATGAGAAAAGAACCAGATTTGTAAAAGCTCAATTGGCGCACGAAAAGTTTTATCTTCATTTTCCTTAAATCGTGTGAGTGACAAGAATGTTTCAGCTAAAATAGTGTTGACAAAACTAATCCCAGCGCATACTTGTTTGACCACCCATGTGACAAAAGGATTAATGGCGCCTTTACGAAGAGGAAAAACAATAAACCCGAAGAAGGCTAGAAGGAAAATCTTACTTTTTAAAAGAGTGTCAGCATTAACAAAACTCTGATCTAGGAAGGAGAAAGGACATGCATGACAATTATCTTTTAACACTCTTTTTATTTGATTCTTATCCATCCTAAGAAAGTCAGACAAAATTGATTCAGGTTCTAATCCAAGGGGTGGGCTTATTAATTCCAATTCCAAAGGTTTTCCTATGGCAATGCTATATTCTTCCAGAGTCGGAGTCAACTCGTGCTTACCAAATATGAATGTTGATGTTTGGGGGCACCAGAAATGAGCAAGTGCTTGCATGACGCCGCTTTGGACATCGATGTCAAGGAGGGGAACAAGGCGACCAAGTCTACTTTCCACATAGCTTTGACCATCATTGCCAAGACGATCCCACCATGATTTGAGTTCAACCTTTGGTGCAGGCATGAATCGAATGTCGGACCTTCCCATTGTTTATAGACCAAGACTCGACCAACCTAATGTCATGGACCGACCAAAGACATAATAAGGTAAGTAAATTGCAAGAGTAAAGGGTAGAGAACTTACTTTACCAAGCGATTAAAACAATCACATAGACAAGCACATTAAAAGTGGGGTTCGATTTCTAACTAGGAAGGCTAAGCAAAGTGGAGTTAAAAGGGTAGGATGACTAGTCGCAGCCTCGCGTACTAAATCAAATCCTCTTAACTCCGGCTTAGTCAAGAATGATACCCCAATGCGGCGCAGTCTCGCGGGCAGAGGTAAACATTCCTGACACCAAGAAAGAAACTTTCGGGATTGAGTTGGGCAACCTCTACTACGCGGCCTCGCGGTCGAAGTCGTATCCAACTCAATACCATCCTAAGTGTCCTAGTGCGGCCCAGGTCCGGCGGCGGGTTGTGTGTGCAATAGTGTAGTGCTAGATGCAAGGCATGCACGACAATTTATATCAAGCAACACTTCATAAGTGAAAGTAAACCATACATTCCTACACCTCCCTACAAAACAAAGGTTAGCAAACACTTCCCCTTATACCTCCCATCCTGCGAGAACATTTAACACCTTAAACGTTAGGGACGTACCTGGGATCCTCGCTGCCAAATAAAAACATTTTTAAAAAAAAAAGACAATTGGCCTAAGTCCGCTAAGAGTTTTAACTCAAGTCCCCAGTGGAGTCGCCAAGCTGTCGCGACCTCCCCATGAGCGGGTTTGACCACCTAAGGGTTCGGCTAATGGATTGTTAAGCCTAGACTTAACTCGGGCTCTCCCAAGCCCATACCAATTCGCGACTTAGGTTCAAGTTCTTAATATGCAAATGATGTTTATCATGGAGTCGCCACTAATCTATTTTTGGTGGGTCGATTAGAAACCCAAGTAAAGTAATGGGAGAATTACTTCACTCCTACGAACCAGAGATTAAATGAGTTCGGGGACTTGATTACACTAGATTTCTCTAATGCCCTTTCGGTACCTTTTCTTTTTTATTTCAAAAAATATTTTGCAGGCAGCTTTGGATTGATTTTAATCTATTTCCCTAACATATGATGTGATCATGCGGGTGCTCAATCCACCAATATAACACCCAAGAAAGCGATGAATAAATTGCAGGACTTACCTCATAGCAATGAAAGCATCTGCATTGTTAGATCAGAATTCACATCAACAAACCTAGATATGATTTCTAATTAACAGGCAATTTTTTTTTTTGGTTTTCACTTATTTAATGAGAATCATGCTTTATGCAATGCATGCTATTAATTTAACATGGAATGATATGACATGATAATATGGCCTAACCTATATGATGCAAATGCTATGTTTTTGTGTTTTCTTAATAAGCATGCAATCTATCGTAGAGAATTAGTTAATTTATTCTAAGGCAATTTTTTTGTTTTTCTTCATGAAATTCGGAAATTAAAAAATGTGAAAATTATCTGTCTAAATTAAGATATCATCTAATTTGTATTAGGAATGAGGTTAAACCAATTCTAATTTAAACTAGAATGTTATCCTAATTTAGAAATTCCTAACTAAAATGCAATCTATCTAAAAATTTTCTTAAATTAAAAAAACTATCATCTAGAATTAAACTGAAAATATGAAATTTTACCCTAAAATGCATAAAAAGGAATCATATGCTACAAAAAAACTAGTATCCTAAATGCCAAATTTTTCTTATTTTTTTTTTAATGTTGTTTTTGTATTAATAAAAAATAAAAAAATTGCCAAGACATTAATTTTAAACATGAAACCTAAGTTAAAACTAGCTTAACCTGAAAATTATTGATTTCATCAATTTTATTTTATTTTTAACCTAGATTTTATTTTTATTTTTATGCAAATAAAATTCCTATTTTAATATGCAAACCATAAAACATGAAATAAACCTAATTCTAATCTACATGAAATGCAAATGCAATTTTTTTGTATTTTTTTTAGATAAACAAAACAATTAAAAGATACCAAATCCTCCATGGTTGTTTCGCTAATAAAATCAATAAATTGATCTTAAGCCTTAAAGACCAAAATATCAATTTTATTCCCGCGTGATTAATTATTCCATCTAAAGCCTTATAGATGAAATAAAAAAAATCATTGTGCGGTTGCAAATTAGGTGGTACGTCGGGATTTTCAAACATGCATCAAGAACTAATTCAAATAAAGAAAACGAAATATTAAAATAACATAACATAAAAAATGAAATATTAAAGATAAAATAACATAAAATAAAATAGATCTACCTAATAAAATAAACCTACCTAATTTGAACTTTTTCCAAATTTGCCTTAATGGGTGGTGCTTTGTGGACCACGATGGAGACTCAGCTCACGGCTGGGATGGCTGCTGCTGCTGCGACAGGCGACCGTGAGCGGTGGGCACGGTCATCGGAGCTTCGGCGAAGGGCAGCAAGCTTGGAGCGAGCAGCGAGCTGTTGTGGTGGCGTCGTTCAGAAGGGGACGGCGGCTGGCGGTGCTAGGCGGGCTCGAGCGGTTGCTGCAACGGCGTGCAGCGGTGTCGGGCAGAGGAAAACGTGGCAGCAAGGGGTGGAGCTTCGGCAGTTGACGAAACGGCAAGGGCAACGGCGATGGAGCTTCGGGCGGTCAAAGGTGCCGGGTCGTCGCGGGTCGATGCGCACAGCAGGTGAGGCGGCGCACATCGGAGGTGGAGGTGTGGCGTCGGCTGGTCGTCGAGGACAGAGGCGGAGGTGGAGGCTAGTTGTAGGCGTCGGGCACCAGGCGCAGCTGCAGTGATGGCGCTGTGCCGAGGCGCGGGCTGCAGGCGTAGAGGCGGGCGCTCGTGGCGTCTGGTGCTCGGAGGAACTGAGCGGCGGTGGAGAGTAGTGGCGGGTTGCTGGTCTTGACTCCGGCGTGTCGGCGTGGGCTCGAGCGGCCGGGTCGTGGGTGAAGGTCTTTGCGGTGGGGTGATGGGGCTGCGGAGGTGCCGCTTGTCTCACGAGGGATTGAGCGGCGGTGGAGGCAATGACGCGGGTGTTGGTGCAGATGGCGCCGGGCGCGGTGGTGCGGGCGAGGAGGCTCGCGATCGGGAGCTCGTGTAGCGGTGATCGGGGCGTCAACGGGCGTAAGAGGAGCAACGACAAGCGGGCGGAGGTGGTGCGGGCGAGGAGGCGGGCGTTGGCGTTACTTTGCTGTAGGAGATGGATGAAGGTGTTGTGGGGGTTTGTAGGCGAGGGCTGCAAGTGGTGTTCGGACGAAGGGCGGGTGCGGCAGCGGCTAGCGGCTCGGGTGCCGGTGTTCGGGCGAAGACGGTGGCGCGCTCGGAGCTCACTAGAAGGAGATGCTGACTCCGAGCAGAGATGCAGCGACGAGCACGGCGATGGGCAGGGCGTGGGGACGGGCGAGCAGAGGCACGGGTTATCGGCTTAATGCAGCAGCGACGAACAAGACTCGGCGGTGCAACAGCGGGCGTAGCGACGAGCAGGACTCAGTGACGAGTGCTACACCTCGCGGGCGTCACTCGTGGCTTTGAGCGGTGGGTGCAGAGACGCGGTGGAGCAAGCGCGGTCGCGGGTAGCAGAAACCGGCGGAAAGTCCAGCGAAGGAGAAGAACAGTGGGCGCTTCTCCTTCGCACGTCCCTTCTCCGTCTCTGTACTCTCTCTCTTTACTTTCAGTGTACCCTTTTTCTGTTTCTGGCTTCATTTTTTTTATTTTTTCTCTGACAAACCTCTCTATTTCTCTTCTTTTAACCGAAGGAGAAGCCCCTCCCCATGAAATTTTTTTTTTTTTTTGGCTCCCTGACAAGAGTCCCTTGTTTTTTAATTTCCCCTTTCACTCCACTCGTGTATGTCTCTACGGACTCTCTTCTCACAAACCTCTCCAGTGAATTTCTTCTTTTTCTTTCCCTTTCTTCTCCTTTTCTCGCTTATTTATAGGCAACAGGTGAACAGGAGGCAGCCGCAACTTTTCCTTGCTTGTTCAAGTTTGGTTCTTTTTTTTTCAAATATGGTGGCCACCGCCTGACAACCCACATATTTTATAATATTTTATGAGTTCATTTTGCTTCTTTGAGGCTCCTTACGTCCGCCTAATTGTGTGCATGCATGTGCAGGCATTAATGAGCGAGAGACAATGGACGTACAGGAACTTCTTTCTTCTTCAGCCGATTTGCTCTCCAGGGAGGAGAGAATTCCTTGCAACAACTCACTTTAAAATATTATAAAATTGTGAGCCCATCTTCTTGCAGACTTTGTAGAATTTTCACTCGCCCATTCCATGCGTGCATGTGCATGCATTAATGAGGGGGGAGAAAATGCACGTTCATGGATTCTTCTTTCTTCTGCATGCTTGGGGATTCTTATACGGCTGCTTGTCCCTCCCTTCTATAGGATAGCCACAACTTTTGACTTTTCTTGTTTATTATTTGCTTCCTCCTTTAGCAAATTTCTCGTTTACTTCTCCTTACAACCCACACTTGAGAGAGAGCATTTTATATAATATTATATCATGGGCTCATTTTGCTTCTCTGAGGATTCCGCACGTCCGCCGAATTTGTGCGTGCATGCGCATGCATAAATGAGGGAGAGACAACGGACGTGCAAGAACTTCCTTCCTCCTTTATTTTTTGACTTTTGCTCTTTTGCGTGCTCAGACCAATGGAGTGAGAGCCTCCCTTCGTGCATGTAATCAACTGCGAGCCGCTGCGTCTTGTCATGCTTTTAGTATCGATGCAAATGCGACTACATGAAATGCAATTTTACTATTTTTTTCTTATGGATTAGAGATTAATCCCTAAATTTTTATGTAATTAATTACTAAATGATTAGTCAAAATTTAGGTGTCAACAATATTTCTTCAATTGTGAAATTAGTTGGGCTTCAATGTTTTTAAAGCTATACTTGCATGTTGTAGGTGCTCCATCTTTGTTAGGCTTTTCTCTAGGACGCTAATCAACAAGGGTGGGATTTGCAAGCCCTTTATTGCGGAATGCAAATCTCACCAGGCCCTTCTCTTGTAAAATCCAAGTTGTCTACTATTATCGTGAGGCCCATCATTTAGCAGATTGAATCATTAGGGCTCAAAGAATTGAAGCCCTCCCTTGAAACCGATTGTCTAACTCACCTCAACCCTTGTGGGCTATCCTTTGTTCGGAAACCCTTCTTTGCTGTTCGGTGAAAGCGATATGTTCGATTCTTTGATAATAGTATAGCTCGAGGCAAAGATTATCCATTTGCTTTGTGGTTGCACTTTCTCTTGCGATATCAACAATAAATTTGTTGCAGCTGTGTCTTCTTAGTTATTTGATCGATTGAGGTGACTTTTTAGTTAGTTGTCACGGTGCTTAATTAGATTAATTCTATCAATCTCCTTATCATCTCAACGTTTTTGGCGGCAGGTTTCATGAAAACCTCACCAACCACAGTCAGCCGATGTAAAGTGGTCTATAATGAGAGTTTAGGACTAGCTTTGACATTTTAGTAAGCTTTTGCCCATGCTTATTGGTTTCTTCTAGTAATGTTATCTCGTTTCGGGAGAGTAGTAGTTTTTTGGAAGATTTAGAAAGGAAAATGGGGAAGCAAGTGGACTCATGTTGTGGACGTGTTGTATTGAGACTATTATATATATATAAACATGTAAATGTCATTAATCATATGTAGTATAGAAGCTTAGAGCATACCCCGGCATTACAAACACAACTAATGATGCGAGAATAGGGAGGTAGGAAGCCTCCACATAGTTGCCAACAAATATTTGCCACGGAGGGTCTACAATTTAGATAGGTGAAGCCTTACCTCTTACAATTTTACGTGTCCTAGCCAAAAAGAAGAGGCCTCTAAATTGACTTATTTTGTAAACGTCTATGGTTACACTTCATCCAAATACAATACATGGTTGCTAAGAAGGATACCTTGAGGAGCCATGTTCCAATTTCTTGCCCTTGGTGGCTCTTATCATTAGATGAAGTTCAAAATCCCATCCTCTTGAAGAATGCAAAATACCATTCTATGCGAGAGGATACTTTGTCATATACTCCCATTCTAGTTATACTCGAAGAACAAATGAGTTCACTCTTCTATACTAGAGATATAAAAGTTATATTGAATATCAATTGAAGGCTTCCATTGTGATACAGACATTGCCGTTGTATTGACTCTATTGAGTGTTGGTACATCACTTGTTCAAGCATCAGATTATTGGGATCCATTTACTTAACCTAGTAATTTTCTCATAGCATACATTAATTTAAGGAGCTATCCCTTTCCCAATTTCTGAAAACAATCACCCTGAACACGATGCCCCTACGTTGGATCAGGAATGCTAGAATGTACGGTAAGCAGCTTTTTGTCATGAACTTGCACCCCTACTTTCGACCTTAGCCTCCGAGGTACGGAAATTAAGCTTCAATGGGATACCTAAATTCGAAGTTTGTCGCATTCTCCACATCACGCTCGAAGCATTCAAATAGCTCTCGCTAACTCATTATATTTGTCTCCATTGCATATTTGTTGCGCCAGGGTCTCGTTCGGCATGCCCCTCATAATCTAGCAGATATAATGAAGACCAATAATGGTAGCTAACGCTCTCTCAAGAGAATCTATAATCGTTTCTATGTACTTGTGCTTCTCCATCTGTTGAGTTTTCTTTGCTGTTTCACTGGACAAACCGAGTTAAGTTTGTAATATTTGAATGCCTCTGGCCTTTCAAAATGTTGAGGGTCTTCCCTAATAATTATAGCTCGTCCCTAGCTTGATTTTTTATTACCATGCATGAATCTTACTACATTAGAATCTTCCGACTGAAACTTATTCTTGTAGGGTGCATTTATTTCCCAAAAATTATTTTTTACGACTATATTTTTCACATTTTTTGGTGTTTGCTTCACTTAGAAAAACAACTCAACAGAAAAAAGGCTCTCCTACAAAAGTTTAAGTTTAGAAAAATGATTTCCCCTTTGAATGAGCCGGAAAAAATTATCCCAAATATTTTCCTAGTCTTTGCGTCCTTGGTTAATAAAAGTTTGTTTAAAAAATAATTTTTAAATATATATATATTTTTGAATTTTTTTTTATTTTTAAATAAAAAATTATTAATTTTCTATCCTTTTTCTTTTCTTTCTTTTCCTTTCTCCTTCATCATTCATCAATCTTGTGCCTTAGTGATAGCCAACAACCTAGTGACCAGCCATGACCCAAGTCGACGAGCTCAAGGCTCAATTGATCTAGGCAAGCTTGAGTTGATCGAGGCTTGTTGACACCTAATTTTCAACTGCATATAAAAAAAAATAAAAAATTATCTTTAATAAAATTAAAAAAAAAAAACAAAAAAAGCAAAAAAAAAAAAAAATGCTTAAGAGGGATTGGGTCGGGCTTGGCCCGACTTGCGCCCGACTCTTCCTCCTGGGCCCATCTTCACGTGTGAAACCCTAGAGAAAGGAGAGAGGAGAGAGAAAAGAAAAACTAGAAAAGCGAAGGGAAGAACAAGGAGGAGAAAGACAGCACAATAGAAACAAAAAAAGCAAGAGAAAGAAACCGAAGAGGGAGAGCAAGGATCGAAGAGGAAAAGGGGAGTCTCCATCACCGTCACCGCCACCGTTGGCAACCCTCAACCTCAAAGGTCAAGGGTTACCCCCGCTCTCCCAGTCGAGGCGGCGCTATCGTGGCCCTAGCCGAAAAGATCGCCTATGCCGCCACCGACCACCTCTCCAACAACCACCATCCCCGATGACTGCCACCGTGTTAAGGTCCCTGCAATGCCGAGTCAGCCTCGTCGCAACACTAGCCTCGACCCACCACGAGATCCACCGTGCAGGGCTATTGTTGCCTCACCAAGGCACGCCGTCGACCAGTGCCGTGCTACTTCCTCCACTGTCGCCTACTACTGTTGTTTCGCCACTAGATGCTGCTTCGTCATCGCCATCACCCACCGTGGCTGTTTCGCCACCAGGCCGCTCGAGTCGGCCGTTGAGCCCCCGTTACCATGCCGTCACTTGCCATCAAGGCCGTCGTCGCCATCGCCGCCACCAAGCCTATAGTCACTATCCGTCTACCTAGTGACGCCTCAGCCGCAACCAAAGAGAAAGATGTCCATCGAGTCGCGGCCGGGTAGGGTTTCGGCCAAAAATCGGGTTAGGCGCAAGTCAGCGAATCGGGTAGGGTTTTGATTTTCGGGTAGGCCGCATCTAGGCTGAAGCAAGACCTTTGGGCCAGTTTGATATTAGTTTCTTCTCTTGTGTTGGGCCGGGCTTATTTTACTTAGGTTTCTTTTTTAGGTGGGCTCATTTTTTAGCTGGACTGGGCCCACCGTTCAAGCCCAGTCCTATTGGGGCCTGCCAAATTTGGCCCTCCCTTAACCGGGCTAAACCTAGGTCGGGTCAAACCGGACCCAACCCGGTTTGCCCATTTTTAACTTAATTTTTCTTTTTTAAAAACTAGAAATAATTATTTTTTAAAAAATTAAAAATTAAAATCTTTGAAAATAAAAAAATGTAAGGTTTGGTTAGGAATTGCCATGTCTTGCCTTTTTAGCATAATTAGACCTTTATTTTCTTGCACCTTGATTATATTGCATGTTTAATTTGTATACTTAATTATGTTTGATTGCACGTGCTAAAGTTTACTGCAATTATGATTTTGGTTGCAAGTTGTTACTTTAATAATTGCACACCCATGCATGATCACCTCACATATTAGTGGATAGTTGTAAAATCAACTCAAATTACCTGACAAAAAAATTTTCTCTTAAAATGAATAAGATTAAGTACCGAAAAGGCACTAATTGGTCAATTAGTGTAATCAAGTTCCTAACCCTAGATTTTCTAGTTGTGTAGGAAGTGAGGAACGAGGTACACTCTCATACCTCACTTGATTTTAGTCGACCCTAGGCTAGTGGTGACTCATTTTTGCGAAATTTTTAAGAATACTCCAATGTCACGTGAGGTATGGGCTTGGGAGAGCTCGCGCCTAATCATGGGCCTTAGATCCATCATTTAAGCAATACCTCTAAACCTGTCCCCCCCCCCCTCGCGCAACCCGCCCAAGGGGTAGGTCGCGATAGCTTGATGACTCCGCTGGGGACTTGGTTTTAAACCTTAGAGGACTTATGCCAAAATTAATTTTGTTCAAAAATATTTTTATTTGGCAGCAGGGATTCCAAATACGCCCATAACATTAAAGATGTTAATTTTTTTTTGCAGAATGGGAGGTATAAGGGGAAGTGTTCGCTTACCTTTATCTTGTAGGGAGGTGTAGGAATGTATGGTTTATTTTTTTATATACGGAATGTTGTTTGCCTATAAATTGTTGTGTATGTATCATTTGCATTGCACTACACCCTAGCACACATGACCTACCGCCAGACCTGGGCCGCATAGGATCACTTAGGATGGTGTTGAGATAGATACCACTCCAACTACAATCATGTAGTACGAGTCACACATCTCAACCCCGAAATTTCTTTCTTAATGTCAGAGGTCCCCATCCTAGTCTACGATCATGCGACACGGGTCGATTCTTTGACGAAGCCGGAGTCATGGGTAACACAACTTAGCCACAAGCCTGTTGGTTCGGTCCGGTGATCCTATGGCTCCATTTTGAGCCATATAGAGTAGAAATCAAATCCCATCCCATGTACATGTCTATGTAATTGAAAAGAAATAAAAAACAAAGACAAATGTCGGTACCAATTGTAAGTATCATTTTCCTTTTTATTTGCTTATTTTGTATTGAACTTTCATCTTGAAATTCACGAACATCAATCGATTGCCCTTAGTGCTGTAGGCTTGTAATTGAAAAAAATTGGCAATCACTTTTGATAAGTGAACATTGAATGCAAGTTTTAAACACTTTAATTGGGCTTTGTTCAATACATGGTTTTGTTTAAATTTCTAGTTATGGGCTCGAAATCGCATTAACAAAAAAAAAAAAAAAAAAAGCTCGCAAGTTTCGATTATATTGGGGCTCAAAAATTGAGATTACATTTTTAATCAAATTCTTTTCTTTTCACATTTTGGGATTGAAATGCAAATCACATTTTGTGTAAAGATTCTCAAAATAGAAGTCACTTCATTTTTTGCAAGAGTAAAATCATAAAATCAATCTCTTCAAAAAAAAAAAAAAAAATCAATGCCACTTTTGCATATGAAACTTTTAGAATAAGAGTGAATGTTCAATTGATAGCCGTCGATCAATCTTTTAATGATGTCCCTTCTCTTATGATAAAATCTTGGTGAAATACTAAAATCCCGTAATAAGGACTATAGAGCATGTATCGTCACCTCGATTTTGCTGTAAGAAGCGACCTCATTAAGAGATAATTTCCTCTCATTCACGTACTGACATCGTTGTCATTTTGCAGATTAGGCGTGATACTCCTAGACATTCTCGTGTTTGACCACATAAAGAAGTGAATTCTAGAGTTAGGACAAGAGTTGATTTTTACTCTTATCTGTACAAGAGTTTCTTGTATTTTATTATTGTTCTCATTCTTGTTAAGAATCATGTTTTCCATTTGGAGTTTTGATTGTGAATTCAATTGTTGTTTTTGTAAATCACGCGACTCACATTTTTTAATAATGGAATTTGGTTTCAGGAAAATCATCATAAAAAAAAAAAAAAAAAAAACACAAATTCAAAAGTGTTTCAAGTGAACCTTTACGTCTACCTTCCAAAATGAATTTCAAGAAAACGTTGCTTAAGGCCCTCTCTTCATGTGGTCGCTTTCTCGGGCAGGACGAGGAGTTTATCTGAGATCGGCATCGGCCCCTTCTAAAAGATAAAAGCGTAGGCTCACGAAACTTGAGGAGCAAGCATGCGTCGAAGTTTCGTCAACACCAATCTTCCATAAAGGCGAAACAAAGTTGAATTGCATTCTAAGAAGTTTCTTTATTAGCAAATGACTTAGGAGTCAGAGTAGCCCGTCGATCTTGTTCACTTTGGATGATGAGACAAAGGAAGGGAGTTGCCAAGCATGGCGAATTCGAAGGAAGAGTCAACTATATCGATTCCAATTATTCATTTCTGATACCGTTTCTAACATGACTTTCTTTTTATTGTCAGGGAGACATCAAGAGTACTAAGTTTTGTAACGTTCCAACAAATGGGATGGAGCATTATTAAGTCCTATTCATCTTAAACAAAGAAAGATTCAAATGAAACAAAGGGGCAATATTATCCATTCCTCCATAAGAGATACATTGGGATGTTGATCACCCGACTTTGGAAAATGATGTATTTCATTCCTAAACTTGATTCTCTTTAACATAAATGAATGACATATCATTTTCTTTGGTACATGATAGACTCGAACAAAACAAAGGTTTGTCAAATAAAGAGTGGGATAGCAATATTTGATTTAGAGAAAAATCTCTTCTTCATCCACCAATGAAGTGTGCTGGAACAACATTGTCAAATTCATTAAGAATGATGTATCGCTTCTTAGTTGAACCTAATTAAGAATGGAGATAACTCATTTCATCTCTCCTTCTTATAGGGTGACAAATAGAAAAAGGTTGCACCTTGACCATAGAAGCGGTGCCTTCCACCAAGGAATCAGGAAAGCATCAAACATTTAAAGGCAAATGCAGGGGAAAGGTATTGTCGAGTTACCAAATATCCACGAAGGTGAATCTAAGAGATATTAGCACTCAAATGATGAAAGCGAATGAATGGTAATAATGTATTGTTTCCAACATTTCAATCCCTAAATATTTTTGCATTAACATATTCTTTTACATTCTTTACAAGGTTACCGGGTTGCCATGCCACAAGTAAGTACTCTTCTTCTCAAAAAAAAAATGGAGAATTTTCATTACAAAAAAGAACCTTTGGCACTTTCTTAGAGACAAGCACAAAAATGAATAATTGAGAAAAGAAAAAAAAAACTTTCGACAAACTTTTTGAGCATACTTTTTATCTCAAAATTGTTTTCTCATTTTGAGGGTTATTCATTTTGAATCAAATTTCCCTATGGAGATTGGAGATTGATCTACTCAGATGATCTTGACAAACTGAAATGGAGATGTTAATCATGCCAAACAAGAAGTGTTTAAGATGAAGAAAGGTAAGCCATTTCCAAACACATCCCTCAAACACTTTTGAGAGTTGAGTGAAAAGCAACATTCTCTTAGAACGGAAGATCCATTCACATTGAGCGCAAAGATCAAAATGATAAAGGAGTTTCATTCATCAATCCCAAGCATCATACTAATCTCTTGCTACCCCTTTGAGCCAAATAAAGATGATCTTTCAAAGTACCATTGTCGAGAACGACCTTACGTTGGGGTAGCATAGGAGGTTACGATCATGTTGTAGAGCAAAAGATTGAGAAAGATTCTATTACTTTCACTTGCATCAATCATCTGATGATGGTTTTAGAGGAATTCTCATCAGAGCTTGACTCATCCCAAGGTGAAGAAGAGCATTTTCATTCTCTACCCAAACACCGATACCCATTGTTTTAACCAATTTGGGTTTGAATTTTTATTTTTGAATCCCAAGCAGTGATCATCTCCCTTCACTAGGGCAATGTATAAGGATTGACCACATACAATCAACATTGATGAGAAAACATGAAAAAACATCTCGGAAGTCATAAGAGCTCCAAAAGTTCAAAGAGCAAAATGTTCGTTAAAATTAGGGGGCATGAAAAAGCAGTGTGCCTGGTAAAAGTAAGGTCAATGTCCGTCAAGAAAAAGAGCCAAAAGACTGCATCTTATATGAAAGAAATATTATCAAAATCCAAGTGCCTGCGAAAAAAAAAAAGATAAAAAATCATCGCAAATAGCAAAGGAAATTAGAGAAAATAGCAAAACTTCCATGCAGAAATGATTAGTCAAGGGATTTATGAGATGTGCAGTGTTTCAAAAGCTAAATGCTTTCAAAAGGTCAAGTGACCTAGTCACGATGCCATGATGATCACCAACTCTTAAAAACCTTCTTGAAAATTTTAAGTTTTTCAAGCCTTTCCCAACTCTGCATTACAACCCTCTTCCAAAATCTCTTTTGATTGGGTTGGTTTGAGTGAAAATGAGAATACCATTAAGAAGCTACTCCTTGAAGGAGTGGAAGTAATTCTATCTTATCTTATCTTCCAAGTTCTCAACTTGTAAATCCGATGAAGATAGCAACAAATGTTTCTTTATTAGCCTTAAAGCAATAATCCATTTGTTTAAGCCCTAACCAAGCCTATATTGTGGTCTTTTCAAAAGACCTTTCTGATCGATCAGATTGTGCTCATTGTGAATGTTTCTGAAAGCCTTTGACATGGGTTATGTGAGATACCCTCAGTAACCAGTTATCTCTCACGTGAATGGATGGGATCAAGCAGCCATTTTATCGAGAGTGTGTGAGAAATCCTTTCTAACAAGGAAGCTCTAGTTTGGCATGCTTAATGAGCCTTTTTCATGAGTCGTAGTCATTCTAATAAGAACTTGACTCCTAGAGAATTTGATGATTAATGATACATCCTTGAACAAGATGACAATTTTGCGCCACATGATGTTGATTGACATCGAATGTTCTTTAAATCAGTTGGACTTAGCTTGATTAGCTTGTTCAATTAATGTTGCAATATTGCCAATACATCTCTTGATGATATCCCTAATGACATTTGCTCAAGTGGAGTTTGACAGGATTCCTCAGTGAACCCATGCAGTTTTTAAGGGGTTAGCGGGTGCTTCTCTAAAAATCAAAGGTTCATGTTCAACTTCAAACCATATCATCTACAAAGGTTCATGGTCAGCCTTAAACCATGTCGTCTCCAAAGGTTCATGGTCAATCTTAAACCATATCATTTTTTAGTCCAGTCGAAACCCGTTGTTACATGGTGAGACTTCATCTTTTTCTTCTTATGACACGGCGTACTTCTATAGCCCAAGGTCTCTCTTTCTTCTTATGACATGGAGTGTTTCTGTAGCCCGGGGTCTTTCATTATTCTTTTGACACGGCGTGCTTTTGTAGCCCGGGGTCTCTCTTTCTTCTTATGACATGGTATGCTTCTATAACTCAAGGTCTTTCCTTCTTCTTATGACACGGCGTGCTTTTGTAGCCCGGGATCTCTCTTCTTCTTATGACACGGCGTGCTTTTGTAGCCCGGCGTCTTTCCTTCTTCTTATGACACGGCATGTTTTGTAGCTCGGGGTCTCTCTTTCTTCTTATGACACGACGTGCTTCTTTAGCTTGGGGTCTTTCCTTCTTCTTATGACATGGCATGCTTTTGTAGCCCGAGGTCTCTCTTTCTTCTTATGACACGGCGTGCTTCTATAACCTAGGATCTTCTTTCTTCTTATGACACGGCGTTCTTTTGTAGCCCGAAGTCTCTCTTTCTCCTTATAACATGACGTGCTTTTGTAGCCCGGAGTCTTTCATTTTTCTTATGACACGGTGTGCTTTTGTAGCCCAAAGTCTCTATTTCTTCTAATGACACGGCGTGCTTCTGGAGCCTAGGGTCTCTCTTTCTTCTTATGACATGGCATGCTGCTGTAACTCAGGGTCTTCTTTCTTCTTATGACACAATGTGCTTTTGTAGCCTGAGGTCTCTCTTTCTCCTTATGACACGGCATACTTCTGTAGCGCGGGGTCTTTCCTTCTTCTTATGGCATAACGTGCTTCTGTAACCCGGGGTCTTTCTTTTTTTTATGACACGGCGTGCTTTTGTAGCTTGGGGTCTCTCTTTCTTTTTATGACACGACGTGCTTTTATAGCCCGAGGTCTCTCTTTCTTCTTATGACATGGAGTGCTTTTGTAACTCGGGGTCTTCCTTCTTCTTATGACATGGCATACTTTTGTAGCTCGGGGTGTCTCTTTCTTCTTATGACACGGCATGCTTTTATAGCCCGGGGTTTTCCTTCTTCTTATGACACAGCATGCTTTTGTAGCCCGGAGTCTTTATTTATTCTTATGACACGGCGCACTTTTGAGCCTGGGGTCTTTCTTCCTTTTATTGACAAAACATGCTTCCATAACTTTGAGTCCTTTCCGCCGACCTGATATGTGCCTATGCACCTAAGGTCTCTCTATTGCCAAAATAATTTAGATGACTTCTATCTTTGAATGCAACCTCGAATATAACCTCTTCAAGGTTGCATTCAAAGAGGGGCAACTGTTGACACCTAATTTTCAAGTGCATGAAAAAAAGTTAAAAAAATTTTTTAATTAAATTTAAAGAAAACAACAAAAAAGCAAAAAAAAAAAAAATGCTTAAGAGGGATCGGGTCGGGCCTGATCTGGCCTTGGCCACACCCCAGCTCTTCCTCTTAGGCCCATCGTTGCATGTGAAACCGTAGAGAAAGGAGAGAGGAGAGAGCAGAAAAACCAGAAAAGCAGAGAGGAGAATGAGGAGGAGAATGACAGCACACTAGAAATGAAAAAAAGTAGAAGAGAGAAACCGAAAAGGGAGAGCGAAAACTAGAGAGGAGAAAGGGAGTCTTTGGCACCGTCATCGCCGCCAGCCTCAACCGACATCCTCGCTGCAGCCACCGGCAACCCCCGACCTTAGGGGTCGAGGGTTACCCTTGCTCACCCAGTCGAGGCGGTGTCATCGCGGCCCTAGTCAAAAGGGCCGCTTGTGCCGCCACTGACCACACCTCTCCAACAACCGCCGCCATGCTTGGTCCCTGCCATGTTGAGTCAGCCCCGTCACAGCACCAGCCCCAACCCACCACGAGATCCACCGCATAAGGCCATTGTTGCCTTGCCGAGGCACACTGTCGACCACCACTGTGTTGCTTCCCCCGCTGTCACCTGCTGCTGTTGTTTCGCCACTAGACGTTGCTTCACCGTTGCCTGTCGCTGCTATTTTGCCACCAGGCTACCTAAGTTGGCCGCTAAGCCCCCGCCACCATGCCTTCACTTGCCGTCAAGGCCGTCGTCACCGCCACCACCGCCAAGCCCATAGTCGTTGTCCGTCTGCCTAGCAATGCCTCAGCCGCAAGCAAAGAGAAAAACGTCTATTGGGTCGCGGCCGGGTAGGGTTTCGGCAAAAAATCAAGTTGGGCGTAGGTCACAAACCAGGTAGGGTTTTGACTTTCAAGCAAGCCACGTCTAGGCCGAAGCAAGGCCTTTGGGCCGATTTAATATTAGTTTCTTCTTGTGTTGGGCCGGGCTTAGTTTACTTAGGTTTCTTTTTTAGGTGGGCTTATTTTTTAGCTAAACTAGGCCCGTCGTTTAGGCCCAATCCTATTGGGGCCTACCAAATTTGGCCGTCCCCCACCGGGCTGAACCCAGGTCAGGTCAAACCAGACCCGACCCGATTCGCCCATTTTTTTTAAATTAAAATTATTTTTTAAAAAATTAAAAACTTCGAAAATTAAAAAATGTTAGGTTTGTTTAGAAATTGGCATGTCTTGCCTTTTTAGCGTAATTAGACATTTATTTTCTTGCACCTCGATTATATTGCATGTTTAATTTGCATATTTAATTATGTTTGATTGCACGTGCTAAAGTTTACTGAAATTATGATTTTAGTTGCAAGTTGTTACTTTAATGATTGTGCACCCGCATAATCACTTCACATGTTAGTAGATAAGTGTAAAATCAACCCAAATTGCTTGACAAAATCTTTTCTCTTAAAATGAATAAGATTAGGTATCGAAATGGCACTAATTAGTCAATTAGTGTAATCAAGTTCCCTATCCTAGATTCTCTAGTTGCGGATAAAGTGAGGTACACTCCCATACCTAACTTGGTTCCTAGCCAACCCCAATAGGCTAGTGGTGACTCATTTTTGCGAAATTTTTAAGAATACCCCAATGTTACACGAGGTGTGAGTTTGAGAGAGCTCTCGCCTAATCATGGGCCTTAGGTCCGTCATTTAGGCAATACCCTAAACCTATTCCCTCCCCCCGAGGGGTAGGTTGCGACAAGGCTGTTGAGATCGGGGTTCACTAGATCCAAGCTATGATGGACCAAATTTCATCCAACTAATTAATTAGTCGTGACGAATCTTATTAGTATAGATGATTTAATTTAATGGATGAACTTAGGGCTCAAGACAATTTAATAATGCCTTGTATGATTATTGTATGTACCTAAGTCTTACTATAGTACCTAATTTAATCTCTAATGTGCATGAATTAATATGGCCAGCCACCTAGGTCTTATTTACATGAAATTATGACACATTTACTAATTTATTTCAATATTGCTGCCCCCTAGCCAATTACAAGCCATGCAAAAATGGCTAAAATTCCAAAATATGCTTAAAATAGCCTAAACTAGGGTCATGATGAAGACTATTCTCCTCGGCCACTAAGATTTCATGCAAGAAGAGTCTTGAACAAGCCTAGATCTTCCTCCTCATCGTTCCCTCTAAGTTGGCAGCCCCTACTTCTTCTTCATTTTTCTTCATCTCTCATTTCTCTTACACTCTCTCTCGCCAAGCACCTCTCTCTCCCTCTCACCGTCTCTCTCTCTCTCTCTCTCTCTCTCTCTCTCTCGTTCCCTCCTTCTCATCGCAGTTAACCAACAACCTCAGGACACTCTCAAGCTGACGGCGAGCCTAGAAGGAGGAAACCGAAGTGCTACGATCATCAAGGCAAGGAGAAGCGGCATTCTCCTAATTCTTTGATCTTCTCGGGACTTGGTTTTGTGGAATAGGAATATTTGTTGTTGTTCCCCATGTTTGTTTGTTTTTGCGGCTTTGCATGTGTGCTGTGATGATGAAATAGAGTTGTTGAGATGCTGTGGAAGTGTGTTTTGAAGGAAAAAATGACATGCATATTGGTTTTGAGGTTCGGATTGTGCTGCATGTGGTTTTGGTATTTGTGATTAGCTTGTAGGAGTTTTTCTATGATCTATGATTGACGATAAATGTCGCATGTGCTCTGTATGGTTTGATGGTTGCCCTAAGAATTCATGGGATCCATTCGATGCAAGAATTTCATGAAATCGTGCACTGTGGATTGGATTTCCTGAACTGGAAACCGATAGACCTTATCTATTTGTTAATTTTATGGAGTTTGTTGTGGTTCAAATTTGAGGCTTCCACATGAAAGTTGTACAATACATCTTGATATACCTATATGTATTAGGTGATATGATTGGTACAAAGGCCTACTCATTTACGGTGTCTGATCTGGCCAGCGTAGTAGGAACAGTGACCTGATTACCTTCCTGAATTTTTATAAAATTTTCCTCTTCGATTTTGGACTTGCTCCCTTCATAAAAGTTGTAAAGGACATTCTAATTTATAATATATCCAAATTTATAGATTTTTTGACATGTTTAAGGCTGTTAGATGAGTGTATCTTGAAGATCGGACGCTGTGTTCTAGTGAACCAAATTCTTTGTTATTTTTTGCAACTTGCTGCTCTTTATACAAATTGTGTTGGAGTTAGTTTCCTTCATGAAATTGTTTTTTAAAAATTATCTATAGCATATTAAAACTTTAGAATTTTTCGAGTTCATTTATTATGATTTTGATTTTGATTTCGATTTTCGCGGCGGTGCAATTCTGGTCGGTTTTGCCTTTGGTCCGAGTTTTTTTAAATTTCTATGGGAAGACGATGGAATCTCGAATTGTGGTCTACTAATGATAGTAACTGCATTCATTTGGCTCCCAATGGAATATATTTGGCTTTAATATAATACCATTTTTTTTTCGTGAAATTTAAGCTAGAAATGGGAGGATTTTTTTTTTTAGTGTGCTGTGAGTCAGTGAATTGTTTGTGATGACTTAGTGGTCATTTTGGTGTCACGTGTATCCCATGGGGTACATTGTATAATGTATGATTGCGATGTCATTGCATTAGTGCAATATGCCTGTGATATAAGAGATGGACTGATATATTTAATGCCCAAGGCTAATGGACCTTGGATGCCCAATGATGGCGTGGAGTGGACGTCAGAGGTGAATGCCTTGACTAATAACCAAGATGCCCTGATTGTAAGTAGGGATGCCCAGGCTGGTGACAAACCCCCTTGACGCTCAACTCAACTGCCCAATGATGGCCTGGAGTGGATGTCGAAGGCGAATGCCCTAACTAACAATCAAGACACCCTGGAGTAGGGATGCCTGGCATATGGGAACCGTGAATGCCTAGTTAGTGAACAAAAGGTCACTACTAGATCGCCTACATGTATTGGTAGAGCAGTGAAACAAGGATGGACCCCGATGATATTGTGCATGACAAATAAGAAGTGTGGTGAATCCATTGCATAGTAGTGTGACTCATATGATTGAACATGACGCGTGTTGCATAAGTGCATGCTGGCACTACTTGTGTGATTGTAAATGACCTAAGGTATGTCGTGCAGTCATACTTGTGTGCTTGCTTACTTAGATATCAGTTGTGTCCTAGGAATCAATAATCAATTAGATTGAGTGGTTTATGAGTTTATTGTTTCTCTTGCTAAGTATTAGCTCACTCCGTTATTATTTTTCAGATTAATAGCTATGTCGCCAATCCCTGCATCCCCCATCTCCCACTATGGAGTGCCCGTGGTGTTAGAGGGTGAGCACCATGAGTTCACTAACTTGGATTTTCCGAGCACGGTGTTTGTTTAGTACACAATTGTATTGTTAGTGGACATAGGACAGCCTAACCTGATTTCGTACCGTTTTGTTGCCATATTTGTGTTGATGGACGGTTGACTGATAGGACCTGGTGCAGGTAATGGGAGTGATGTAAAGGAGTAGGAGATGGTGTAGATCGGAGTGTGGAGAAGTATTCATGCTTGTTTGTTTGACACGACCGTAACATTTTGGGGCATAGGATCGTGTAGTCGGGTTGGATGGATGGATGGAGAGTAGCGAGGTGTACAGCAGGGTTAGGGAGATAGACATTTTTTTGGAGTTCTCCCAGTTAGGTCCTCTCTTTTTATATACATTCCGTCGCCCGATGTAAATATGAGTATGTAAGTAATGAAAGCATGATTTCATTTACTATTGATGTCTTTAGTGACACATGTATAATTCATGTTATAAATGCTAACCTTTAGAAAAGACTTCCACTTACGCGATAACTTAAAGTAAAGACAGAATAGGGATTCATGATGTGGCAGATTGGGACATCACACAAGCAAGGTCGCAGCTAACATGATCTTGGCAAGCTCAAGCTTACCTGAGGCCGGCAACTCGCGGCTCACCAAATTCGCCAATTCAACGCTCGCCCGAGGTTGACGAGCTCAAGCTTACCTATGCTTGGCACCGCAAGCCATGAACCAAAATATGCCCAATCATTTAGAAAACAAAACATTATAAATGATTAAATTAAGGACAGCGCTATTTCCACCTCTTATATGACTAAATCCATATAATCTTCACCTAAAACACAAAATTACCCTCTACATTTAATTGCAATTTAAATCAATGGTCCTAAATTTATTTACTTTCCTTTTCTATCTACCATTAGTTATGAATTTCATATGTTTAGTTTTGTTTATTGTAGATTTTCCATATATATTAAAGGCATGATGTCTTTTTTTATTGTAAGATATTGCTTCCATAAAAATTTGTTTTGTCAAAGATTGAATTTTCCAAAAAAGAAAGTTCACTTCTTTTCTATGTTGTCGATTAAAATTATGGATAAATTTTTAAGTAAATGTAATATAATTAAATCAAAACATTGCATAAAGTAAGATTTTTTTTTGGGAAAATGCAAATGGAATTTCATTTTTTTGGATTGACGAAAATTAATGTCATCCATGAATCTTTAAAAAAAGAAATATCAAGATACCTCATTGTGCATATTGTTTTTGGTGTACTCCTAGATATTCTTCTAATGCATTGCATGCTCTATATAAAAATATCTTGCCAATATAGTACGGAAAAATATAAATGTTTTGATATAGTCAAAATAGAGACTTGATATATATTTTAGACTAATGAAATTAATAAAAAATTTACTAAGAAAGTGAGCTTTTGATATAAGATGGACAAAAAAAGAGAGGTTGCTATAAGATCAATAATGAAGAAGAGACTTTTCAATTTCATACTATATCAAAAAAATATATTTTCTCTTCCTATTAGTAAGATAATTTTACATGTAAAATGTTAGATGAATATATGAGAATTTACTTTTCTTTAATACACTAAAAAACGAAATCTGTGAAATGCTTAATTATGGTAACTATACTAAATAAAAATTAAAAAAAAAAATAGAAAAAAAAAGGAGTGGGGCCATTTCCAAAAACTGCAATTGAAAAATTGATGCCAGTTTATCTTTTTGATCAAAGGGGTGGATTTAGTTATTTATGGGTGAAAATAGCATCACCCTAAAATAAATGGAATTTATTTTTAGGCAGATTTTTCACTAATCGTTTAAAAATAAATCCAATTTTTTTTTTTTTTACAGAGTTAGTAACACTGATTTAGGCATTGTTGAATCTTTATTTCTTTGATTTTGAGATTTTCTCTTTTTAAGATGAATATCATTATTATGCGAAGCAATGATCCCTGCAGGAACTGAATTGGTTCTATCCATCCAATTCGATGCACAAGACAAAGTGCTAAACCAAGGGTTTTGTTTTAGGAGAATACTAGGCTTACTAAGATTAGTTTATACAACTAATTTATTACATGAGGTATCGGGCTATTATTGATCCCAATATATAACAGATTTTTTAGAGGATGGCTTACAATCTTACATATTTCTTTGTAAAACAGTTTTGTAAACTAGTTTTAATGAATCTAACTCTGTGGTTTGAGGTTTTAACTTGTCGAACATATATTACTTTTCCTCTTTTGATCAATAAAAAGGTTTGTTTGATCAATATGGACAATCGTTTGAAAATTAACTATGAGCATTCTATTGTTTCCTTCAGCTGTTGTGCTTATCTACTCTAATCAGATGAGGTCTGCGGTTACGACGAAGTTCAAATATGCTTGGATTTGGGAGATTTCTATGGCTATTGAACCCATGAAAAGCTATGGGAGAGTAGAAGTGAAGCTTAAATTTTCAACAAAGTAATTGTGACTTGGCTTAATAGTCGAGTCAAGGTGGCAATCATTGAAAGCATGTCTTGAATTTGGGCCCATCGATCAATATTCGGCCTGATCAAAGTGAAGTACATGGAACCGAATTCAATTAGAATTACACGGAATATACGTTTTCATGTTAAAGTTCGCTATTCAATACTATGCTTGGCCGTCAATTAAGTTCCTTACACTCATATTTTCATGTGGCCTCAGTCTTCCCAAATTTACAAATAGTACCGTGAATATTGGCGAATTCTCATATCTCTTTCTGTAATTTTTGAGCTAGAGTTGATTCCCAATTCCCGAGCATTCCGTGAAGGGCGCGTCGTAAGAATTTTATTCAGTTTGGACAATGGTGGTGCTGCTTGGCTGTGAACAGGTTGGTCAAATTGTCAGATTTCCTTTAGTCCCATGAATTGCCTTTCAGAATAGCAAAAGGTATTTTCAAGTTGAACTTTGTCGGTTAGGCATCTGACCATATTGGGAACGGGAGGGGCTTAAATAGATAGACTATTCAAGTTAACGGACCAACAGTGGACTTTTGTACAAGCTTATAAGGACTAAAAAGAAAGACTACAAGAAAATCTCAAGAATCTGTGGCAGTCAAGGTTGTACATCGACATAGCCCAAGAGCCCGAAAGTTCCGCTGAGAGCTGACAGAATAGCATTCCTTTACTTTTAACTATCGGTACCCGCACGTCTCGCTCTCAATTGGGGAAATATTTTTTCTTTCCTCTCTCCAAGGGAATACCCCCAAATTTTACGTTTCCCAAATTTTACGTGCCAGAGTTCAAACGGTACCGTTGAAAGTCATACTTAGACCACAAGCTTATAATGACTAAAAAGATAAGACTACAATAAAATCTCAAGAACCAACTAAAGCCAAAGGTAATATATCCATCAGAGCATGAGCTCGTCCTTCGCCATCGCCCTCCCTCTTCTCTTCTCCATCAATTTGTTCATCGGCAACTATCACACAAGCGAAGCAGCACTTACTTATACCGCCTTCAAATGCTCCGGCACCAAACAATTCCTTCCTGGTTCCACCTACCAAAAAAACCTCAATGAACTCCTCTCATCACTTTCCTCCGCCGCCAATTCTGCCGGCAACAACAGCAGCAGCAGCGGTGGATTCTCCAACGCCGCTGCTGGCAGCCCACCAGACCAGGCCTACGGGATCTTCCTCTGCCGTGGCGACATCGATGCCCTGACATGCAGCAACTGTATAGGCACCGCAGCCCAAAAGATTGGCCGGCAATGCCCCGGCAAAAGAACCTCCATCATCTGGTACGACGTATGCATGCTGAGGTACTCGAATCATCCCATTTACTCGGTCATGCAAACAGCCCCTGCGTCGACACATGCGAACAGCTCGAGCATCACAGACGACCAATCTCGGTTCATTCAACTCCTGAAAGAGGCCTCGGAGGATGTAGCACGGAAGGCCCCGCGCAGCAGATCGGGGAAAAAAGTGGCTGCCGCAGAGGCGGAGCTCGCGGACTCGCCACATCTTTACATGCTCGCTGAGTGCACACCCGACTTGACGCCATCGGACTGCCGCAAATGCCTCCGTTGGGCAATCGCACATCTCCCTCAGGGGACGCCAGGAGGAAGAGTGTTGACTCCCAGCTGCAACGTGAGGTTTAGGGAGGACCGCTTTTACAATGCCACCGCGTTGGGGACTGTGGTGGCGGTGGGACGGCCACCACCGGTCCAGCTTCCTTCTGCTCCTGCTCCGGCAAACGGACCTAAAGGTACCTAGTTTCGTTCTACATTTTTTTTCTTTTTAGTTTCCCTCTCTTTGCAGCAATTTCGGAGATTAAAATTACTGTTTTTTGCTTAGGAAATAGTCAATTTTCTTTTACAAGAGGTGTTTGATCGCAGCTGAATTTCCATCATTATATTATGATATTGTCGTCAATTTAATTTCATTTAATAGGACAAAAGTAAAAGATAGACTTAATCTACCTAAACGAACACAATCATAATCATTGATCATATAAATCTTATCATAATATCCACACATTTAAATGTTACGATGATCATTATATGAATTCCTTATAATTTTTTACCAAAAAAACGCCATCTTAAAGTCAAGTCGTGAGCGAGTGGATGCATACATTTCCCGGTAAATACGGGCACGAGTGGACCACAAGGGACTGACAGCAATTTGCCATTGATGGATTCCACTCAAAGTCAACTGACCGACTAACAAGAGCCCTTTCAAGGTGGCTTTTCCGAACAATGCCCGGGAAATCAAATCTCCCTTATAAATTGATTTACAAAGTAATTTGTCGGACAATTTCTCTTTGTAACTTGTTACAGATACCGATACTAATAATGAAGAAATTACACATATAGTACTTGTAATCTCCATTTCCTAATTTTGAAATGGTGTTCCACATAAGAATTTGTCTTTGATTTCTTCTCTTTTATTTTTCGCATTCACTTTCATCTAAAAAGCTTTTTAGATTAGTTTGTTAATTATCTCATGCACGTAATGATACTCGCGCAGGAAAAAGTAAAAAATCTACTACGATAACCATCGCCATTATTGTTACTCTTGGAGGCGTTATGGTACTTCTCTTTCTCACTTGTTGTGTACTTCGAAGAAAAAGAAAGAAGAGACATGAAGTCATCAACGGAAAGAATGGTAAATTGACTATTTGCCTTTATTTTCTCATAAACTATCTGTATAATGAAAATTGAGCATCTTCTGAAAATTCTTTATTTTTCATGAGGAATTAGATATATTAATCATTCAAATTAAGAGTCTGTTTGACATAAATGTAACATATGTAACCAAAAGATCAAGGACAATATTCAATACTGGAAAGATCAGGTTCTTCATGTTCTTTCAACTTTCAAAGGTATACTTGACTCCACAAGCATGTGTAATGCCATCAAGAAAAGGAATAGTTTGGAAATGTAATAGCTCGTTCCTGGCCTTTTAGATGAAATAGAGGCATCAATTCCACAAAAATTTCACCATGGACCTATGAAAATCTCTCCCTTTCAAGGTTGGTGCATCAGAACAATTCAAATTCCCAACCACCAATATCCCTAGGAGGAAAACAATGCTAAAGGGCACCTTACTTGCTCAGAGAAATTGCACCCAAAGAACTATAGGATCTAATCTCAGTGCTTTGAAGATACAAAAAACAGAGAGTTTGGCCTTGATTAGAAGATTATCTATTAATTGATAGATATATAGGTAGTTTATCTTGTATAGCCAACCAAAATACGAATCCAAACCAAAGTACCTAAGGTCAAAGCCAAATCAACCAATCCCATTCAGCTATTGTGCCTCAATTCCTGACAATCTCCCAAGCTGAAGCAGAGGAAAGAATGTTATTCGAAGCTGCAAAAAGAAGACTAGGGAAAAATTACACCACAAATAGCTCTCTGGATTAATATCAAGTCTTCAGCTCGCATTGGGCCATTTCCATTTAGTGTGAGAAATTATATTTTTTAAGAAAAGTAGAATCATAGACTACTCTCCTTGGATATGCATTTAGCGAGGTCCCATTAGGATGCCATCATTCATGCCTAAGTGATATAGATTTACCATTACCAACCACATAACAAGGCATTATAACACTCCCAATCTTTAACGATTCCCTCCGACCATAGGTAGCATCTGCATTGCAATTAACAAACTTAACACTACCCTCATCATGAAGAAGTAATGATGACATATGATTAATCTCGTTACTTTGTTTCCTATAGTATTGTAGAATTTTTTTCCCTTCATGACCAATCAAGAGAGGAAAGATTGCTTTGGGGACACAACCATGCTAGTCTAATCTGGTGCCTTCATTGTGATTATGTTGCCAAGCACTAGCAACCCTATAAACGCCATAAGAAGCCACTGTTGATGAAGCGTGATAATCAAATTGTGTTGCTGGGTAATGTAGGTGCCAAGGGTCTTACCACTGTGGAGTCCTTGCGATTTGACTTGGCTACAATACAAGCAGCAACAAACTATTTCTCTCCTGAAAATAAGTTGGGTGAAGGTGGATTTGGTGAAGTTTTCCAGGTACGTATGACATATCTATCAAAAACAATCAAGACTACTTTACATGTGAATTGTAAGTAACGATGTCGAATAAAAAGAAACATGTGAAGCTTTTCTATGTTAGTTTTTAAGTTGTTATAAAGGAATTAACAATACGTACAAAACACTTTAGGGTAGACTTCCTAATGGACAACAAATTGCGGTGAAGAGGCTATCTCGAAGGTCAAGACAAGGTGACGAAGAATTTAAGAATGAAATTCTATTAGTTGCAAAGCTTCAACACAGAAACCTTGTACGATTGCTTGGATTTTGCTTGGAGGGAGACGAAAAGCTGCTAGTCTACGAGTTTGTGCCAAATAAAAGCCTTGATTACTTCTTATTTGGTATGTTGTAGTTGAACCTTCTTATGTGCAAAATGTATAATTTTCTTGAAATCATATATCCAAAGCTTTCACTAGTTGTGGAAACTTTAAAATTAAGCCATTTTTGTTCTTTCAACTGATCATATTTTAAGCTACCTTTGAATGAGAATACATATATTTTGGTATTGCATGATGAAACTTCACCTTGAATTTTCTAATAGGTGTCATGTGCTAGATCATTAACGAATTTTGGTGCAAAGGTACAGATCCCGAGAAAAGGGGACAGTTGGATTGGCCATTACGTCATAAAATTGTTTTTGGGATTGCAAGAGGAATGCTCTATCTACACGAAGATTCTCGTCTCCGGATCATCCATCGTGACCTTAAATGTAGCAATATCTTATTAGACAGTGAAATGAACCCCAAGATTTCGGATTTTGGCATGGCAAGGATTTTTGGAGTTGACCAAACTCAAGCAAGCACAAACAAAATCGTGGGGACTTTGTAAGTCTTGGTTTTAGAATGGATGACTTTGTAACTGGATCCCAAACTTGCTCATTTTATCTATTTAAGAATGCTCATCAATCTGCATCAAAATATAAAATTATACATATGGCTAATGTTCGAATTTGCAGTGGTTACATGTCTCCAGAATATGCGATGCATGGAGAGTTCTCAGTGAAATCCGATGTATATAGTTTTGGCATAATACTTCTAGAGATCATCTGCGGCAAGAAGAATAACTACTACCACCAACTGGACGGGGGTGAATATCTTGCTAGTTATGTAAGTTTCACCATGCTACCGCAACAAATATTTACACTTCATTTTTTGTAATTTTCGACAAGTGAAATTGAAATTTCTTCGTAAAACGTAGTCCTTTAGCCTATTGAAACACTTTTATAACTATTATTCGATTCCTTGGTCATATATGGTTTTTTCGCAAAATTCAAATGTCTTGCATGATGAGTCGTCGAATTAATGCCATGATTATGTGAAGATTTTCCCAACTTATTATTGCAGGTGTGGAATCAATGGAGAGATGGCAGGCCCTTGGAAGTATTGGACCCAGCTATCGTGGATTCATATTCAAGAGATGGAGTGCTTCGATGCTTGCACATTTGCTTACTATGCATTCAAGAAGGTCCAACTATTAGACCCACTATGGCAACCATAGTTCTCATGCTCAACAGCAATTCCGTTACCTTGCCATCGCCTCAACATCCCGCCTTCTTCGTCCGAAGTAGCTTGTCGGGACCAAGCATTCAAATGGAAGAACTTAAATCGAACCAATCTCCCAAGAGGACTATGCCTTCGTCAAGAAATGGCGTGTCGATTACTGAATTGTGCCCTCGATGAATGGTGGTGTGACCAAAATCCTTCTTAATGGACGGTCTTGCTGTGAGAATGCTTGGCCTTCCACTGAGATCTATCATGTACAAAAAGCAAAGTCTAGAAATTTGGAGAATAAGCTGTTCATTGCTGAAAGGGGGTTGTGTGCACTTAAAACTACACCTATTATTGATCATAGTTATTAAGATTCGTCTAAGGTTTTGTTACTATTTGAGGCTAAATCGTACGTAGATCCATTGTAATTAAGCATATTTGGACATTATTGTGCTTCTATAAGACTCAATCCCACTACTACTGTCTGGAACCAAATAATTATATGGGAGTGTTCGATATCTGACCCGCTAGACGACCCAAATCTTTACTTCTGTAGGTGCTCCATCCACGATGTATTGAATTCTCTTAAATCAGATGACCTTTTGGAGAGGTTGTTATTGTACTTTCATCTCTTCTTCAACCAACTTTTAGGATATATTTGTTTAGTGGAAAATTAATTATTTAAAAATATTTTCCTTAACTTATATCACTTAAAAAAATGAAATAATAAAAAATATTATTATCCATAAAAATTATTTAAATATAAATTATTGTTGATAATGAAATATTTTTCATTTACTAATTATCTCAAGTGATAAAAGCCTTCATTTTTCAGAAAATATTTTCCAAATCACTCATTTTCTGTTAAACAAATAGAGTCTTATTATCCTTTTATACGTATCTAATTTCTTTTCAAAGTTAAAGAAGTTATTGATCTTTACATTGAAAATTCATTTGGTGGTGCTGATTATAGACCATCTTCTTCTTTCGATGTTACTCATTCAATATAAGATGTCTTTCCATGAAAGTTTTCTTCGGTTGGTCGCTAAGTTATGACTATGGAGGCTGGCTTCAAACCCATTGGTCTTATTTCATTTCTCTGGGAGGCCAATGAACATATTTTCCTTTATTCTAATAGTTACGAATCTTCTGAGCTTCTTATTTCTTTGATTGACTCAAGTAACATTTTAGTTAGATATCATGGTATTTAAATAGATTAATCTATCGCTCTTTTATTATTGAGTTGACGGGAGAGCGTCTAATTATTATCCTTTAGGGACATGCGATTAAGCCATCCCTAACATTTTTGGCAACAGGTTTGTCGCGACCTATTTTTCGAGGGTGAATTACCTAAAGAAGGCTAATGGATTACTAAGTCCGAAAACTTGGCACGGACCCTCCCAAGTCCTACCAATCGCGACTTGATAGAAATTAATTCATTTAAACATGCAATTTCAATTTGGAGCCGCCACTAACCAATTAAGGCTGGTTAGAAACCCAAGTAAAGTATGGGAGAATACTTTATTATTGCAAACCAGAGATTCAATAGATCCGGGGACATGGTTACGCTAGATTAGTCTAACGCCCTTTCGGTACCTTTTATTTTAATTTAAAAAATACTTTGCAGGCAATGTTGATTAATTTTAACCTAAGCTACTCACATGCAAATGGTGGTCATGCGGGTGCACAATCAATAAAATTACATTCAATAAAAAATGCTAATAAAAATGCATGCCCTAAACATGATTTCTAAATGACATGACATCTAATTAAATGTAATCTTAATTTAAATTTGATATGCATGAATTTTACTTTAATGATATGTGAGATGCAATTCATATGGCATAACTTAAACTATCACTATATGTATGCAATTTAATTTATATAATCCTAAATATGCATGTGTTTCATGACATGGGTTGAATGACATAATAATTCTATATGCATGTTCTTTTTGTGATTTTTTGAATGATTTTTTTTTATTACACATATGCAACCTATACTAAACAATGATGATATGAAATTGGATTAATTATGAACTAACCTATTAATTAACTAAGTAAAAGACTTTTGTGTTTTCTTTTTTTTTATTTGAAATGACCTAATAATTTTTATTAAAAGAAAGTAACGTAATGATGCAATGCCAATTTTCGGCTTTTTTAATGTTAAAAATTACACGACGAGAATATTAAGGCATTAACCTATGACCCACTAACTAAAGCGCAACATGTGGTGTGCACATTATGAAATCTATATAACCTAAATAGCATTTTTTTTGTTTTGGTTTTATTAAAGGAAAATTAACCTAATCCTATATGAACCTTAAAAATGCAAAGCTTTAAATATGAAATGCATATGGACCTAGGTACTTAAATTCTAGATATGCATAATATGTAAGGAGCAAATAATGATGACGCACCTAAATATAATCCATCAATGTATATCAATGACATATACTTTAATGTAAGTCAATAATGCAAGGCAAACCACAAATTTGCCATAAAAAGTTGAAATAATCAAAAGTCTAACCCGCTGTCTCGCGGTTCAATATTTTTTATTATTGTAGCTTAATATGACAAATTTCCTAATCAGATAATCAAAATAAATCAAAATAAATCAAGTTAGAATAAAAACAAAACATGAAATCAAGTATAAAATTCACCTAGTCTAACTCACGGTTGACTTGAGGAATGGCGAGGAGCGGCTGATGGTTCGGTGATGGGTCGCCGTTCGGAACAGGGGTGGTCGTCGGAACTCCGGCGAGGCGCGAGTGACAACCGGACCTGCAACAAAAACAGGGGAGGCAGCAGGTTGGTCGTGGGCACGGCAGCAGTGGGGTTGTGGGTCACCGGTGTGAGGCGGTGCTGGTGAGGTGACCGGTGCGGCTCGGTGGCTTCGCGGCTGCGGGTGGAGGGCGGTCTGCAGAGGTGGGTCGTGTACGGATCCGGACCGGCTGTCGTCAAGTGCCGCGGCGTCGAGCGCAGCGAGAACAGGGAGATCGGCGAGCGGAGCTGGACACGAGCACTGCAGGCATTCGGGCTCGCGGGTCGTCGGAGGCAGGGCGCAGGCGTCGGGTCCTGGTGGTGCTCAGCGACGGCAAGGGGGGAGCAGCAACGACGGCGTCAACGGGCTTCAGTGAGCTGCTGGTGTTGCGATCTGCAGCAACAGGGAGTGTGGCTGTGCGGATTGAGTGGCACTCCGGCGCGGTGAGCAGAGGCGCGGCCGTCGGGGGTGACGAGCAGCGATGACAGGGGCGTCACTTGGGTCTTCGTGGCGGTGTGGAGACGCGGTGGCCGGCGAACAGCCGCAAGTTCGGCGAGCAGGGGGTGCTGCACAAGGAAGAAGAAGCTTTTCCTTTTTTTTTTTTTTTGTTTTTGTTTTTCTCTCCCTTTTCTCTCACTCACCTGTCGCACGTCCTCTCACTTTTGCCGAATTTTCCCTTTTCTTTGCTGACTTTTTCCTTTTCTCCGCAACTTGTCAGGACAAGAAAGGAGAAAATGGCCCTTTTCTGTCGATTGAAGATGGACGAAAACTTCTTCTCCTCTTTTTTTTTACTCTCTCTTGCACGAATTCCTCTTTTCGAATTTTTGGTTTCCGCACGAATTCTTTTTGCACTGAATTTTCGAATCCCCCCCCTCGGTTACGAAAAATGGACTTCTTTTATAATCATTCCGAACGGCCACTTTGCATGGCATTTTCCGAGTTTTCATCTTCCGTCGCATTAAATCGTAGCTGCAAATTAGAGCGTGATTTTGCAATCGCTCGATTTTACTCCGATCTATTCCGTTTACAGAAATTCTTTCCCCTTATTCATTTGATTTTTAAATTGTTTCTGCATTTAACAAAATCCGGACATCCATCAGAATTCCATATTTCCTTGCATAATTCAATCAAATCAATTTGCCCCATTTTCATTTTTTTTTTCTTTTTATTTGTTCAAAATGCAATTTTATTTTTCCAAAATTAGGTGTCAACACTCAACCTCTCGCCGGTGGAGATTTTCGCTCAACCTCTCAACAACAAAGTGGCTCCAAAATCCCACGGTTGAGCTTTTGAATTCAAATTTTTTTTTATTTTTTAAAAATTCATCAAATCAAAGATTATCTTCTATTAAATTTAAATAGGTGTCAACAAGGTTTGACAAATCCCTCATCAATGACAATTTATTGTGTACAAGCCGTCACTAGAGAGAGCTTAGGACCTATTTCGACTATTATGTGTACGATTTTGCCCATCGCTTATCGGATTTTTCTAGTAGCAATGGCTCATGTGGGGAACTACGAGATCAGCATGATTTTGGAAGACTTAGAAAGGAAAACGACTTAGCTAGTCTGGCTCATGTTCTGGACATGTAGTATTCGAGCATTGGTACATGACTTATTCAAAGCATAATATTGTTGGGATCCATTTATATTGGACACAGTGATTTTCTCATGGTATCCATTAACTTAATGAGCAATCCATTTCTTGATCTCCACACCATAATAATAATAATAATAATAATAATAATAATAATAATAATAATAATAATTACCCTAGACTTTGACCCCCCAAGACTGTCTTTAGAAGAGCCATATCTACTTCTGTGTATACCATTCGTCATACCCAACTTGGCCGAATGCATAAGTATTTGGATGTTACTGATCACCACTTTATCAAATAAATTTCCTAGAATAATTGACAATGGTCCATCAAAATTCACATGCAGTATCAACTATACCAGCTGCCGATGACAGAAGGTTTTGGCAGCTTGTAGCCATAAGAGTGACTAGAAGTCTAGATGAGAAGATCTCAAGTTAAGACTGGGAGCTGAGGGCCCCCCTATTCCTGAGCATTCCGTTAGGAGCACGTCCTGAGTATGCTCCAAGCAAGCATGTAATAGCAACTTGATTATGTTGTAATAACTGTTATTATAAATTTTATTTACTTTACGAAAAATGAATGATATGAAAAATATTTTTAAAAAATAATTATTTATACCGCTTTGAAAAATATTTAATGAAATTTTTTTTATTATTTATGACAAATTTTAAATAAATTATTATCAAATGACACAAATGATATATTTAAGAAAATATATTTAAAGTTTTTTATATTTCGCCGGAGCCTCGAAAAGGTGATGCGGCTTGGCTGTGAACATGTCGTTCAATTTGTCAGATTCTCTTTAGTCCATGAATTGCCATACAGTCTAGCAAAAGGTCTTTTCATTATGGACTCTTGTCGGTCACGCATTCGACCCAATTGGGAACCGGGATGGGCTTGAATAGAAAACTAATGTCAGATCGAGAAATCGATTAGGCAAATCAAAAGTTGATGGACACGATTGAAAGAAAAAGACGAATGTAAGGACCAAAAAGTGCACTTTTGTACAAGGTTATAATGATTATAGAGATACAACACAAGAAAATCTTTAGAACCAACGAAAGCCTGGGGTAATCTATCCATTAGAACTTGAGCTCTCCCTTCACCATCTCCCTCCTTTTTTTCTCCATCAAATTGCTGATCAGCATCTCTCACATCAGTGAAGCGGCACCTGTTTTTATTGTCAAAAATTGGGCCAAAACCAAACCCTTCCTTCCTAATTCCACCTACCTCAAAAACCTCGAGAGTCTCCTCTCATCACTTTCCTCCTCCGCCGCCAATTCTGCCGGCGACAACAGCAGCAGCAGTGGTGGGTTCGCGAATGCCGCCGCCGGCCAAAACCCGACACACATACGTTATGGGATCTTCCTCTGCCACGGCGACATCGACGCTCCGACATGCAGCAACTGCGGTAGCCACCGCAGCTCGAGAACAGCCTGTGTCGATACATGCGAACCGTTCGAACATCACAGACGACCGATACCGAGCTGGCGGGCTCGCGACAGCTTTACACGCTCACGGAGTGCACACCCGACTTGACGGCTTCGGACTGCGGCACAGGCCTCCGGTGGGCAATCGCACGTCTCCCTCAGGGGACGCCGAGACGAAGGGTGTTGATTTCCAGCTGCAACGTGAGGTTTAAGGAACCCCACTTTTAAGACGCCGCTGCGTTGAGGACTCTGGCGACGGTGGGGGTGCCTAAAGGCACCTAGTTTTGTCATTTTATTATTTATTTTAATTTCCCTCTCTTTGGGGCAATATTAGAAATTAAAATAGCTGCTTTTTGCTTGGGAAATAGTCGATTTTCTTTTAAAAGCGGCATTTGATCATAGAAATGTGAACTGCAGCTGAATTTCCATGATAATATACATTATAATATTGTCGTCAATTTAATTTAGCTTAGTAGGACAAAAGAGAAAGATAGACTCAACCTATCTAGATCAACACAATCATAGCCATTGGTCATATACTCATTTGAATATCCACACAATTTAGTATTACGATGATGGCGGCCTGCATATATCGATTCTATATAATATTCTCCCCCAAAAAAATGCCATCTTGAAGTCAAGTCGTAAACGAGTGGATGGATATTCCTGCTCAAAAAAAAAAAAAAAAAACGAGTGGATGGATAGATTTCCCGGTGAACACGGGCCTGAGCGGGCCACGAGGGACTGGCAGCAATTTGCCATTGGTGGATTCCACTCAAAGTCAATTGACTTTGACTTACGAGAGCCCTTTTAAGGGGGCTTTTGAACTCGTATTTTTTGTTTGTTCAAAAAAAAAAAAAAAAAAAAACTCATATTTTTTGGAACAACGCACGGGAACCTGAGGGCCTGTTTGTTAATAGGTTAAATAATAACTTATTCTATTCTTTTATTTCCTAAATTTGAAATAGAAAATTATTTAGTAAATTTCTTATTTTCGAGAACAAAAATTCGTTTGCTTATTCTAGGAAATAGATTTGAAATAGAATTAAGAAATAGAAAAAAGTTGTTGTTTTGTTTTCTAGAACAATTCCAAATTCCAGCCCAAATCTTCTTCTTTTTTTCCTTTTTTCTTTTCTTCTTTTCTCCTTCTCTTTTCTTCTTCCCCCCACCAGTCATCAGTCATTGTTGGCCGCCAATGCCGGTGGCCGGTGACCAGCTAGGTGAGGTCCAGCGACTTGTTAAAGGCTCACCTAGCCATTGCGAGCCTCACCCAAATCAAGCAATAACCAAAGCTTTGATACCATTTTAATGAGAGAATAGTAACAACTCAAACATATCATATTAACACAGCATAATAATCTCTCCTCTTATGTAAATCTAATAAAAACCGATATAGAAGAGTAAAATAAATTTCAAGCATGCAAACACAAGGCGATTTTTTATATGGAAAACCTCCCCGGTGTGAGGAGAAAAAAACCATGGGATTAGAATTCACCTAAAAATTTTCACTCTCAACAAAATTGGGTAAAGAATGTTCTTCTCTAGTAAATACTAAAGGTACATAGCAACAAAGACCTCAAGAACATCATTATTGGCAACACGCATAAATTTTTTAAGAGATTAAGGATAAACTTGACAAAAAACACAAGTTTTTATTGACTCAAGAAAAATCTAGTGTAGGGAGCTTCAAACAAAAATCAAACCGTCCAAATTCAAGAACAGTGTACCATGAACACATTGACAAAATTTCAGTTTAATCGGACCACGAATCAACCTCTTTGATGTAAATCAAATTGACCCTGAAACTCCATATTTTTTGCTTTCTCTTTTTCTATTATTACTATGTCCATAATAACTTATTTGCAGTTATCACTTAAAAGACACTGAAAAACTCTATTTCTCCATGTGATTTATCATATGGACTCAAGTCCTTTTGGATTTGTTATTCATTAAGCTTTTTTCACATGAAAGTGAACCCAACTAACAAGAATTGATCTTGGTCGAGCGTGAAGGTCTCAGTGTTGTCAATGCTTGTCTTCTCCTATTCTTGCTAGTGTAGAGAGAGGAACGGGGGATAAGACGAGAGAGAAGAAGAAGGACAAAAGGAGGAGGAAGAGAGAGAGAAGATTAAAATAGGGGGAAAGAGGTGTGCTTAGCGTTCAGGGGAGGGACTCGACCTGGTCGATCTAAAATTGGTATTTAAGTACTTTTCTCTTAAAAATGCATGAAAAAACTTCAACGATTTAAAAAATTAGGAAAAAGCCTAAATCAGTTTTTTGAATATTTTTAATGCAAGAAAAAAATCTTTTGAAAAATCATCCAATCTCAAGGTTTAAATAAGATTTAAGTACTGTAAGGGCATTAATGGATTAACTAGTGTAATAAAGTCCTCAATTCTAATTTTTCTGGTTACGGGTTGCGTAGGAGTAAAATATTTATTCTAATATTTTAATTGGATTTCTAGTTGATACACCATAAATCTAAATGAAAATGTAGGACTTGCAGGTTAAATAACTCGAATAATAAGTCATTAATTGGAGAGCTTGAAAAACCTTGAACTAAACCTAAACTTGGTTAACCATTAACTTTCCTACCCGCAGGAGTGCTTTGAGGAGATCACGATAGTACTCACTTGATTAGACGTTTATTTTGCGATCCCATAAAAGTCCACGTGGGACATTGGGGTGCAATAGTAACATTTATGTTCTAAGAAATAATTTTTTTTTAAATAGTTCTTTTCTATTTCTATTTATTGGAATAATTTCTAAGTAAAATAATGTATTTGATAACCATATAAAATTTATATTCTAGGAATAGAAAAAGAATAAAAATGTGTTTAGTACAATCTACAAAAAAAAAATAGGAATGTGTTTGACAGCCACCGCCGCCATCGTCACTATTGTTTCGCTCATTGCCGTAGCCACCGCCACCGACCACTTGCAGCCATCGACTGCTGATCGCCGCCACCCATTACAACCACCCCTTGCCTCGTTGCCAATTGGCAATGGTGGTTAGCCAACTGCAACAACAGTGACGAAGGGCAGCAATTGGTAGAAATTATTTTCGAAAACAAAAAATTACTTTTTTTTTACTTCTTATTTATATTTAAAATATATTCCTTAGCTACTTTTCTATATACTGGGAATAGAAAAATAGTTGATGTCACCAAATGATTTTTTTTTTTTTTCATTTCAGGGAGTAAAAGAATAAAAGAATATAATGTTCCCATGTGCTACCCAACTGTTCCGGCTCGTAATTAGTTGAGCGAAAGTTACCTGTGAAAAGCACCCGTCATATTTGGCCACAATAACTTTCCGAGAAATACGGCCAAGAAGATTGTCCTTGAGGAGACTTAGGGGAGGTGCTTGAATAGAAAAATAATGTAAGATCAAGAATTCGATTAGACAAATCAAAAGCTCTTGGAAAGAGAGAAAAAAAAATACAAATCTGAGAACCAAAAGTGGGCTTTTATACAAAGCTTATAATGACTCAAGAAGAACCCGCGAAAGCCAAATGTGACATATCCATCACAACATGAGCTCTACCTTCACCATGTCCCTCCCTCTCCTCTTCTCCATCAATTTGCTCATCAGCATCTCAGACATCAGCGAAGCGGCACCTGTTTTTATCGACAACTATTGCCCCGACACCAAACCCTTTCTTCCTAATTCCACCTACCAAACAAACCTCGACATTCTCCTCTCATCACTTTCCTCCATGGCCGAGTCCACCAGCAACAACATCAGCAGCAGTGGCGGGTTCAGCAACGCCACTGCTGGCAGATACCCGCCAGACCAGACCTACGGGATCTTCCTCTGCCGTGGTGACATCGACGCCTCGACATGCAGCAACTGCGTAGCCACCGCGGCCCAAGATATTGGCCGGCGATGCCCCGGCAAAAGAATCTCCATCATCTGGTACGACATATGCATGCTAAGGTACTCGGATCAGCCCATTTACTCGGTCATGCAACAATTCCCTGTGGCGAAGCAGGTGAACGGTTTGAACGTCACAGAGGACCCATCAGGGTTCTTTCAACTCCTGATTGAAACCATGGACGATGTACTGCGGAGGGCCCCGAGCAGTGGATCGGGGAAGAAAGTGGCCGCCGCAGAGGCTGAGCTCGTGGGCTCGCAACGGCTGTACACGCTCGCGGAGTGCACGCCCGATTTGACCGCATCGGACTGCGGCACATGCCTTCGGTCGGCGATAGCTCGTCTCCCTCCGGAAACAGGAGGAAAGGTATTTACTCCGAGCTGCAACGTGAGGTTTGAGGTCTACTCCTTTTACGACCCCGACTTGGTGACTGTGGTGACGGTGGCAGCGCCACCACCGGTCCGGCTTCCTTCTCCTCCTGCTCAGGTGACTGCACCTAAAGGTACCTGGTTTTGTTTTCTCTGGCTTTTTTATTATTATTTCCCACTCTGTCCGGCAATATTATAATTTTCTTTTTTTCGTCGAACAGCAATATTATAAATTAAATAGCTGTTTTTCGCTTGGGAATAAGCCAAATTTCTTATGCAATTGGTGTTTGATCATTGGAATGTGTACTGCAGCTGCGTTTCCACGATAATACAATCTCGATGAATGTAATCATAGCCATTCAATGTGTAAATCTTTTTATGGTGTTGACGGACTATATATTAATATTTTTCCAAAGAAAATGCCACATTAAAGTCAAGTGAGGAGATGTTGACGGACTACATATTAATATTTTTCCAAAGAAAATGCCACCTTAAAGTCAAGTGAGGATTGAGTGGATGCATACGACTCCTGGTAAACACGGGCATGAGTGGACCACGAGGGACTGGCACGGGGATTCCACTTTGACTTGCAAGAGCCCTTTTTTAAAGTGGTTTTTGAACTCATTTTAAATAGAACGGACGGGAAATTAAAAATCACTAGTAAAGTGATTTACAAAGTAATTTTTTGGCCTCATATTTGATACTTACATGTGATCTACTTATTTAGATACTTATATTATATTATATCCTTTACTAAATAAATGTTGTAAGCTTTTTCTGTAATTTGCTTGAATTTATTCTGTTAGATCAAACCGTTTACGAGTCTAGTTACAATAAAATTCGCAAATCATTTCTATATTGTAAACCAATTTTACCCAGCGGTAAATCAAATTGTCTTTGATTACCATCCATTTGAGGCATTCGTATTGGACTTAGAAGGATATAAATTGGCGTATCTTTATTCAGAATCAAAGAAACACTTCGCTCCCTTGGAAAATATCTGCAAAACATACGAAAGCTATCACCACAACTGAAAGTATGATCCTCCATATGTAGGAAGAAGCAATAAATCCACATTGATAATCACTGCCATTGCAGTTCCCGTTGGCGTACTTGTAGTGTTTCTCTCTCTTGCTTCTTGTTTCGTTTGGAGGAAAGGGACCACGACCCATGAGCTCGTCCAAGAAGAAGCCGGTAGTTGGCTAAGTTCTTGTTGAAAACATTGTGTCCGCGGCTTGGAAAAGTTATGTGCCTTCATTGAAATGACCAGTCTCATGCGGTTTTGTCATGTAGGCAGGAATAAAATTACAAATGAGGAACCCTCGCAATATGATTTAGCTACAATACAAGCTGCTACAAACAATTTCTCTCGTCAAAACAAGTTGGGTGAAGGTGGATTCAGTGAAGTTTTTCAGGTATTATTAGTTTTGATGCATCAGGAACTGCTTATGTTTAGTTAAAAGACTATCGTCAAAAGAAAAGAAAACAACTGAAATAATCATTTCAGGGGAGGCTTCCTAATGGGCAAGATATAGCAGTGAAGAGGCTATCTCGGAGCTCAAGACAAGGTTCTGAAGAATTTAAGAATGAAGTTACATTGGTAGCAAATCTTCAACATCGAAACCTCGTGCGGCTACTCGGATATTGTTTGGAGGGAGAAGAAAAGCTACTTGTTTTTGAATTTGTGCCTCACAAAAGTCTAGACTACTTTTTGTATGGTAAGTTTAAGTTGGGTACACAACTGTCTTCTCTAATATGCCGGCCTCTTACTCATTATATGATGAAATTGTAATTGAAAATAGGTATCTAATCTTAGCAAGCTAGATCAATTACTAAATTACAAGATGACTCTCTAATTGTGCAGATCCTGAGAAAAATATGCAATTGGATTGGTTAAAGCGTTATAAGATAGCATGGGGAATAGCTCGAGGAATGCACTATCTACATGAAGATTCCCAACTTCGGATTATTCATCGTGACCTAAAAGCAAGCAATATCTTGTTAGATAGTGACTGGAACCCAAGGATTTCAGATTTTGGTATGGCCAGGATTTTTGGAGTTGATCAAACTCATGCAAGCACTAATAAAATCGCGGGGACTTTGTAAGTTTCAAATTGTCGTTACGTTGGCTGATCATTTGGTTGTGTCAAGTGATGTGACTCCCTACATGGCATTGATTCGAGCATACTTAGATTGAATTGTTGTATCCTCTATTTTAGGCACATGTGTGTTGCAATCAATGTGGCTTTTCGTTTGTAGGGGTTATATGCCTCCGGAATATGTAAGGAATGGCAAATTCTCCGTTAAATCCGATGTCTATAGTTTCGGTGTCCTACTTCTAGAGATCATCACTTTGGAAAGAAGAATGATCATTTCTGCCAATCGGATGGGGGCGAAGATCTAGCTAGCTATGTAAGTTGCCTATACTATTGTCATGACCAGGTTATTGATGCGACCGTCATACGCACCCTTTGATATTTCGACTAAGTCGGCCGAACTTTGATACGGGAAGTACATGTGCACTTTGCTCCCTCCAAACTAACATGACTTTAGCATTGCGACTATGGTTAACATAACTTGTGTAATACTAATTATATGCTCCATTGAATTAATGCTACAATTTACCGAGGGTGTTTTCTTTCTAATGGATTGTAAACAGGCATGGAGAAACTGGAGAGACGGGACGCCATTGGAAGTCATGGATCCGGCCATCCTAGACTTGCGTTCAAGAGATGAAGTGTTGAGGTGTGTTGACACCTAAATTTTGGACAACTCATTTTAGTCATTTATTGCATAAAAATTGGGGATTAATTTTTAACCCCTAAAAAAAATATTATAATTCAATCGCATAGCATATAAATTTTAGGTGCATTTATTTTTAATTTACATGTTTTGCATTTTTAGGACCGGTGGTGGATGAGCCCAAATTTTATGTTTTTAGGCTTTAGTTCGGTAGGCCGGGCTAGGCCCATGAAAGGATAAAATTAAGTTTGTTCGATGATCTCTCCAAAGACAGAGAACTCTGATGATGCCTTGGAAGGAATTTCAAGTTTGTTCGATGATCTCTCCATCGGAGCCAATGACGAAGGACCTTCGGAAGACATGGACGTTAGCTTGCAAGAGTAACTTGTTACTGTTGCACATTCCCCTGTGCGGGAATTTTTATCTCTTTCTAGGAATGTTTATCACTTTTTAGGATTGGTTTTCGCCTTTTAGGAATTGTTTTCAATTTCTTATTTTACTTTCTTTTTAGGGGATAGGAATCATAATTTCCATTCTAATAATGTAATTCATTTGATTCTATTCAATGAAATTACAATTTTATTTCCAATTTGGAGGACATGATGGAGTATACCAAACTAGTCCAATGACGATATCCAACCATGAAAAAGAAAAATATCATCCACGGAGAAATCCTGAGGGCTGGACTTTCTCATGTTTCCTCCCAAAAAATTTTTTGAAAACAAAAGCATTTCGTTGTAAAAAAAAAAAACATTTTCCCAAAACTTGTAGCAGATTAAACCTGTTTGTTTGTCTGACTCATTTGCGTTTTGTCTCAGAGCATAATTCTACAACTCGTTATGACAAGGGACATCTGAGAATAGCGTATCAAGTTTCAATGATCATAAACTTGACTTGTGATCAACAGGTCTAAAGTGCACTTGCAATGAAAAAAGATTTGGGGCAAGTAAAAGAGAACCATCACTCTCCGGTGGAAGATCTTAGGGGGCAAGTTTGCTCCAAATTACGGCCTATATGTGGTAAGAAATGTACTTCCAGGAGATGCCATCCCAACAAAAATGGATGGTCGTGAATTTTCCAACTACAGTGAATTCTAATGCTTTCAAGAAGTATTATCCATGATAGAATTTGACATGTCATGTTTTGAATTGCAAACAGTTTATGATGAATAAATTGCCTCATTGAATTGCAAATTCAAACTTGTTGCAAATCTTGCATTTTTCTTCCTTGATGAATTGTGTGAGATGAATTGAATGTGTGAAATTGGATACTTTGGAATGATGAAAGGCAAACCCATCCCATACACAAACCCCCAGTGAGTTGTATGAAAAATTCCATGCCTATGAGGAAAAGGGTGATCTCGCAAGGGGTACGTCAACCAAGGTGATGAGAGGCAGTTTCTTCTACTACCCAAAACATTACAGGTATATCCATTGTTCAGCCCTTTGAGCCCACACACATGAAAAGCTTTTTAAATTATCCCTGTCAAGAATTGTCTCATACTGGGACAAGATTTGAAATGAATGATAGGAATTTTCTTACTCGCACTTGTATCAGTCTTCGAGTATTGCTTTTACAGTATGACTTGTATGATAATTTAAAGTGCCTTAGGACGACGGAGAGCAGTTCTTTCTCTATCCTATACACTTTATCCATTGCATAGCCCCATTGAGCCAATGAATTCATTTCACATTAAACCCAGTTGGTGATCATCCCCCACACTGGGGCAAGGAAAGAAAAATCAAACCACTCAAGTAGCATGATTTACAATGCTAATATAAATGGAGACTTTGTCCAAAAAAAAAAAAAGAGTGCAAAAATGGGGCATGAAAAAGTAGTGTGCCTGGTAAAAGCAAGGCCAATGCCCAAAGAAAAAATCAAATACTTGATGAAGTGAGTCGTATCTCCAACAAGGTGGTACTAAAAAAAAACACTCAAATGATGTTACAATCGGTGAAATCGTGATGTGAAGAAAATCTTCGACGATAGGGAAGAAAATTGTTGGAAATAATCAAGATGATCACCAACTTTAACCCCCTAAACACTTTTCGAGCCAAATGATCATTTCATTTCTCAACCCATGAACCCAACCTACGTTACGTCCCTTACAAAGTCTCTTCAGATTAGGGCACTTGAATTAACGTAAAAGTTCATATATTTGGAAGCATCGCTTGAAGAAGTGTGAGTAAAGATAATTTCTGCTTCATTTCTCATGTTTCTTGGCTTGTAAACCCCAAGATGATTGTGAAATATCACTCATTTTTTAAATAGCCTCGACTCAAAGAGTCTCCTTTGCTAAGCCATTGACCAAGCTCACATTACAGTCCCTGTTAAAGACCTCTCAGATTGGTAAGTTCGTAACACTTGCGAGATTACTCGGACCCTTGTTTGGCATGATGACAGTGAGATAGAGTGACTGTTAAAAATCCTGCATCAAAGGTCAGGATGAAATTGCCATTTTAATCGGGGAGTGAAAAGTCATTTCTGATCAAAAGATCTCTCATTTGACACATCTATAACACTCATGTATTCACATTAGAATACTCTTTTGAAATGTGTCCAATGGAAATTTGAGTGATGCAAATGTCATTATGCATGAACCCCAATTGAATTGATAAAAACTTCAATAGATTTTGAAGTGTGCATTCCAGAATAGCCGTAATTGCTTATTTATTTGGTAAATGCATTTTTGCTCTAAATCGTGTCTCAAAGACCCAAGAGCTCTTGACATTCAGGCTCCTTTCAAGAAGAGAAACCATCACGAATATTCAAGGTGCATCCTTGATTTATTTCTATTGAGGGGTGAGAGACTTCCACAAGATATATGAATTCCAGAAGACATATCCCCAAGAATCAGAGATATCATCAGAGTCCATTTCATTGACCCGGCGTGCTTTCGTAGCCCGGTGTCCTTTATATTGACCTGGTGTGCTTTCGTAGCCCAGAGTCCCATTCATTGACCCGGTGTGCTTCCGTAGCCCGGAGTTCCTAACCTGGCGTGCTTTCGTAGCCCAGAGTCCCTCTTCATTGACTCGGCGTGCTTTCGTAGCCCGATGTCCATTTATACCAAATCGGCGTGCTTCCGTAGCCCGGATTTCTTTTATCGACCTGGCGTGCTTTTGTAGCCCAGAGTCCCTTTTAATCGACACTCGACTGAGTTGTCCCCCAAAGATTTTCCTCCAGAGCCAATCTGATTAAGGCGACCGAAGAACGGTTCGGGTCCTGGTCAGTTGATCTCTTTTGCAAGGCTGGGCGACCGAAGAATGATTCGAGTCCTAGCCAAGCAAAACCTCAGTCTAGGTGACCCTAGAATAGAACGGGTCCTAGACAACATCTATTTCCCTATTCAGGCGACCGTAGAATGGTACGGGTCCTGGAAGGTAAACCTCAGTCTAGGTAACCGTAGAATAGAACGGGTCCTAGACAACATCTATTTCCCTATTCAGGCGACCGTAGAATGGTACGGGTCTTAGGAAAGCAGTCTCTTTGCAAAGTCATGTTACTATCTAGGCGACCGTAGAATGGTACGGGTCCTGAACATGTAACACCAACTATCTTGAATCACTCTACCCTCCTTGAAGATAAGATATTCCAGGTAGGTTCCTTTATCATTTACGTACAAATTGCATTCTGAAATTTTGACATCTCAGTCTGGATCTGGATGTCTCAATTCTCTTTGTTGAACAGAATGTTCTTCCATCTTCCTCGTTATACCTTAGTTTGGATCTAGGTATTTCGAGTTCAAAATCTTGACATCTTTGTCTGGACCCGGATGTCTTGATCATTTTCGTTAGAGCATTTCACTCTAGATGTGAATGTTCTTCGATCTTCCGTTAAACCTTAGTCTGGATCTAGGTATTTCGAATTCAAGCCTCTTGACATCTCAGTCTGGATCTGGATGTCTCAATTCTCTTCGTTAAACATTTCACTCTGGATGTGAATGTTTTTTCGACCTTTCTCGTTATACTTAGTTTGGATCTAGGTATCTCGAGTACAAAAATCTTGACATCTCGGGCTGGATCTGAATGTCTTGATTCAAACATTTCACTCTGGATGTGAATGTTTATCAATCCTTCTCATTATACCTTAGTTTGGATCTAGGTATTTTGAGCAAAAAATCTTGACATCTCAGTCTGGATCTGGATGTCTCAATCTATTGCCTCGTTACGCTTTTCAAGGAACCTGAGTGAGAGTTGGCTACTTGTGGAGTAAATAGGGATTTATCATGTACCTCAAGATATTTTACCGCACTGACTGGTAAGAAATTGCAGGTACGTCTTTTCCTTTCACATCATGCATTTGCATTAGCATTTTCATGCATCATGTTAATTGCATTTTAAAATAGAATTCATTTTCCGAAAAAAAAAATCGAAAAAAAAATAAAATAAAAAATCAAGTCATTCAATGCATGTGCATGGTCAAAATTTAGGTTTCAATTTGTTTTTGAATGCAACATCTTCGAGCTCACCTTCAAAGAGGGGCAGCTGTTGACACCTAAATTTTGGACAACTCATTTTAGTCATTTATTGCATAAAAATTGGGGATTAATTTTTAACCCCTAAAAAAAATATTATAATTCAATCGCATAGCATATAAATTTTAGGTGCATTTATTTTTAATTTACATGTTTTGCATTTTAGGACCGGTGGTGGATGAGCCCAAATTTTATGTTTTTAGGCTTTAGTTCGGTAGGCCGGGCTAGGCCCATGAAAGGATAAAATTAACCCAAGCCCGTCGTTATTTTTAATTGATTATCTTGCGAAAAATTAAGATTTGATGCGATATTATGGTTTTTGAAAAATTTAAAAAAAAAATCGTATTGTAATCTTATTTTTTATTAATAGGTGATGAAATCGGGGGAGAATATTTTGAGATAAGGATTTTTACGATCAAGAGGTTATAGGCAATATTCGGGAGATGAAAATATTAACAAAAAAGATCCCGTTTTGCGTCGCCTATAAAAGGATACGTACGGATCAATCGAAAAGGGAGCTTCTTTTAAAAAAATTCAGAAAAAGTGAAAGGGGAGAGAAGCCATCCGTGGAGGTTGAAAGGAAAGAAGAGAAAAAGAAAAAAAGCAAAAAGCTTATGCAGAAAAGCGAAGGAAGAGGGAGAGTGACGTGAGAGAGAGAGAGAGAGAGAGAGGAGAAAAGTAAAGGGGTGATTTGACCCTTACTATTCATCATCCTCCCCAAATCGCTGCCCCTCCTCTACAACTTCCATCCGCGAGGCTTCCACCATCGTGCTGCGCCGAGCCTTGCCCCTGCTCCGCTTCCTGACGAACGCCGCCTCACCGCGCACGCCGACGCCGCCTGGAGCTCGAAGCCAGTCCCGTCCGCCGCAACCGACGAGCCGCCCCGTACCTCCGAAGCCCGCGACCTGCAGATCTCTCGCTCGCCATCACCGAGCACCACCGACGCTGCTCCTGCTCCTTTCGCCTCTGCTCCCGCTGCATCCGCGACACCACCACCCGTTGCCCGACGCCGCCCGTTACTCCCGACGCCCGTGATCGCCAGCGTTTGTCGCCCAACAGCCGGACCCAAGCCGAATCGCGGTTCGATCCGGCACCCTTGTCCGCGAAGCTACCACCGATTCACCTCCTTGCTGCTCGCTTGCTGCTGTTTTCCTCTCGCCGGAGCTCCGACGATCATCCCCTCACGCCGACGACTCCTCACCGGACCGGCCACCACGTGCTGCTTTGCTCAGAAAAAGAAAAGAAAAAAAGGAAATCATTTAGGTAGTTCTTTTTTATTTGCTTTATTTATTTATTTATTTATTTAATGTTATTCTCACTTATTTACTTTTTGTCTTTAGTAGGATTATTCCTAAATATATGATTGATGTTCCATATGAAGTGCCCCTCAAGCTAGGGATTGATAATCCGATTTTCGCGCCCGAAATCCGACTCGCAATCCTTATAAAATCGACAATCCAATCTCTGCCGAGATTTGATTCGCGATTTAATTCAAAATCGCCAACCCGATCTCATGCGTGAAATATGGTTCGCTAATTTATAGATATCAATCTTATCCTTGTTTGATTTTTGTTAGTTGAATCAATCTTATTTTCATAAAAAAAATCCAAAAATATTTGAGTTAGGATTAGATTTGCTGTTTAGGGTTAAAGTTTGCAATCTTATTTCGAGTTTTAAATAAGAAAATCACAAAAAATGTTGAATTAAGATTAGGTTTGGCTATTATCTTTAAAAATAAGAATTTTATTTTTTAAAAAAATCCAAAAAAAGAGCACATTCATTTAGGATTTAGTTATTTGAATTGCATGCGAAAATTTTGATTTTGAGATTAATAGGAAACACAAAAAATCATCATTCATATGTCATGTAGAATTAGGGCATCCTTGGCACATCATGACATATTAGGATAAAATTGCATATTAAGTTTAGATTGATTTTTGCATCATAGGTCAGAGCTTGCTGGGTTAAAACAATATCTTAGTTTGAATTAGAATTTAGTCTGACCTAATCCCTAATACAAACTAAGATAGAATTTTGATCTAGATAATTATGTTTTGCATTTCATAAAAATATAATAAAATTTGTCTTAGGATAAATTAGTTGCAATTTCTAGGATGGATTGCATTATTTTTTAGAATAGAAAAATCATGCGCACGTCATATAGAGAATTATGTCTATGAAATGGACATCATGTAGTAATTATTGTTAGGTTCATTTTTTAATCAAAAATTGCCCGTCATTAGACTAAGTCATTTAATAAATGTCGCATGACATATAACTCGCGTACTAAATTGTATGTTGCATGTCATTTAGTTAAAATAATTTCATATGTCATTGCATCGCATTGCATGTCATTAGAATTAGATCATTTAGATTGCATTTAATTATTGCATTTCTTCATGTCATATAGTTCAGGTCATGCTACCATGTCATATTAGATTATTAGCATGCATCACATGATTTTCATTAAGAAAAGCGAAAACAAAAAATTGAAATTGCTTGTTAATTAGAAACCATATCTAGAATTGCTGATGTGGATTTTAATTTAACAATGCAGATGCTTTCGTTGCTTTGAGGTAAGTTTTGCATCATTTAATTACTTTATTGGGTGTTAAATTGGTGGTTTGCGCACCTGCATGAACACATCACATGGTCAGGGAAATAGATTTAAAATCAATCCAAATTGCTTGCCAAACTTTTTTCAAAAATAAAAAGAAAGGTACCGAAAGGGCGTTAGAAAAATCTAACGTAACCAAGTCCCCGTACCATTAGTCTCTGGTTCGTAGGAGTAAAGTAAATCTCCCGTTACTTTACTAGGGTTTTTAATCGACCCACCAAAAATAGATTAGTGGCGATTCCTAGTTAAAATTTAATTGCATGTTAACAATTCAAACCTAAGTCGCGAATTGGTATGGGCTTGGGAGAGCCCGAGTTAAGTCTAGGCTTAACAATCCATTAGTCAAACCCTAGGTGGTCCAAACCCCGAAAAATTGGTCGCGACAAGGTGCCTACACATCAGCTTACTTTGTGTTCAGGAAGTTACGGTTGATAGACCCACCATGGCGACCGTGCTTCGCATGCTTAGTAGCCAGCCCGTCACTATGCCGCAGCCTCAACGTCCGGCCTTCTTCCCTCAAAGTACAGACCAATATATTAGTAGATCAATACAGCAATCGGTCAACGGAGTGACAATTACAGAATCATACCCCCGATGATACAAGTAATTGTTTTATGTGATAGCTTTGCAGGCCTTGATATAATTGGCCTTCCGTGGATACCATTAGTGAACAATGGCAATGTCTGTTTACTGGAGATCATATGTATCACTTTTATTTCTCAACTTTGAGCTTTCATCGTTAAGTCAGCAGTTCCCTTGAGTTGCTCAACTGCCACTTAGCTTAGTGCTCATGACGATGCGCTACGAAACCTTAAATATGCCAAAGGACCAAAAACAGCATAGCTAGCGGCATAGGAACCGGCTTGGCATCAGCAGCTGATAGAGCCTAACTCGGAGTTGGTAGAGGTTTTCCAACAAGATAGGAGATCTCATAAGGAAAAATTTTATGATTAAATTGGTTCAATTGAAAGATTTATGACTAAATTAGTATCAATGCTATAGGTTTATAACCTTTTTTTCCCCCTTATAGAATATTATTTAAACTAGTTTCTTTTTTCAACTTTTTTTCTAAAAACCAGACTCTAAGCCCAAACAATTACTGATATGACATACTCTTGGCACAAATATGACTACATGGTCATTTGATTATGAAGGCATGAAATTCAAATGTGGATTGCTAGCATCGAGTGGCCTAAATAAAACGGGAGGAGCAAAAACTGTGTTGTTTCCGCATAAAATAAAGATGAGTGGGAAGCTCGGTCAGCTATTCATCTTTCTGTGACATGGCTTAACTAAGAATTGTTTTATAATTCTAAAAGATCACAATAAATTTATTATTGAAAACTTGTAATGGTCTAAGTAGAGTTTTAATTTGCCTTCAGTAAAGTGAAGATTGTTTAAGTTCTAAGAAAGTTTGTTGGTAGAAAATGGCTGTTATCGTTGCTCATAGATCCGAGTACCACCAAAGCCTCGTGACATGGACAAAACAAGAGTGTCATTACATGTCACAAATTATTGTAAGGAAACATAAGATGAAACTTTTGTCATTCCATGTGGCAAATTATTAAATGAAATATGTGCAGGACAAGACTATTATGAGTACATGATGGTGTCACAAGGAAAATTCTGTGTTATTAAGAAATTAGTTAGAGCGATACGTGAGTTAAAAGTCCGAAAGAGCTTCGCCTTACTTATCACCGAGTGCAAGTAATATCTTGATCGTGCTACCCATTCTGGCTTTAGCTCACATCTTATATGACTTACGTGATTAGACACTATTTCACGAGAAAAGAGGGAAGGAATGGGCTGTGGTCCATCTATTTTATAAAGCTTTGTTGAAACAGACCTGTTCACCTTACCAATATTGCATTAAAGTAGTCCGTAATATTTTCACCACGTGGTGCGGGGATCCAATTGCAACATGGTACATTGTCTTTCACGATATTATAAGTTTGAGCCATGCTGTCGGTGAATCTCTTGCCAGTTTGTAGATTGAACATTTTGCTACAACGTTGAGGTTTTGGAGGTTGGAAAATTGGTGCCGCGACTTTATTCTGTTAATATATGCAATAAATGTTTCCGGAATATCTTCTGTGTATGTGTCTCGGTTCCTTTCTTTGCATGCTATTGGAAAGTATCCTTGTTGTTACTTGGGCACATGGAGCAGGAATTCAAATATTTACCGACTTTTGTTGATAGAAGATTCAGATTATTTTGGTATAGAGCTGGAAAAATTTCAGCTTTGTTTAGCAACGTTGGATCTTGGAAGTGACAATTTCAGTCTATACCGAATGTGCTTAGGGATGGCCATTTCGATTCCCATGGGGCTGTTAGGGACAGGAAGGCTGCCCCTATTGTCGCGATCTTGTCCTTAAAATACGATAAGGAAAAAGCTACAAAAAGTCTCAAATTATATCCACTGTGATACATATATTCTAAACTTATTTTTATGACATCAAAAACTCCAAATTATGTCCACTGAGATATATTTATCCTACACTTTTTTCTTGTGACATTAAAAACTCAAAACTTGTACCTATGTGATATATTTACCATCCGTCAAGATTCGATCAGATGATATTTTAGTCAAAACAACCTTCCGCCTAGACTATTTGGTGGGATACCTTTTCTAGTAAGAAAATATAGGTTTGTGAGATTATCAAAGAGAGTATTGGAATTAATGCCAACATCATTTTCTTTTTGACATCCATGTAGGCGGATTTTCTAAGGTTTTCATTGATAGAACTTTGATCATTTAAGTAGATTTTTAACGGTTCTCATTAATTGAATTTTGATAGAGTAAATGTATCACATAAGTACAATTTGGAAATTTTTTTGTCACGAAATTTTTTTTTGGATAATGTGTCATAGTAGGCATCGTTTAGGATATTTGATGACTACTGCCCAAAATGAAAGATCAAACACCCATCTAATTATCATAGAGACGATAGGACAAGAATTCAATTGTCGTACTTTAGGGATAGGCAATAAAGCCATCCTTAATGTTTCGAGCAAGAGGTTTTCCAAAATTGTCATCAAAAGTAGGCTATGGTCTACGGATGAGAATTTGGGACCAGTTTTGACTTTTCGGTTTTTTTTTTTTTTTTTTTTTTTTTTTTTTTTTTTTAGTAGGGTTTGGTAGTTTGGATTGTCGAGAAAACTTCCTAATGAATTTTGAAGTTGACAAAATTGTCCATGGAGTTCTTGTGAGTCTAATAAATGTCTTGAAATATTTTGGTTTAAGGAGTTACTATCGAAGAGAAGTGAGTATCAATCCTAATCTTATCTAGATTGTGGAATCTACTTTAGATAGAATAGATTCAGACTTTATATTGAAGATAAAGATCTTCAGACTGAGAGAATTACTTTTGTTCCTATCCTAACAAAGTTCAAAATAAGACAAGTTCAAAAAGTGGCTCTAATCTAGAACATATATAACAATTATTGATTTGGCATTGATTTCACACCTATAAAGATTTTATTGACTCAATCTTATTTGATTGGCAAATCAATCTTGAGACAATTTTTTTTTTTTTTTTTTTTTTTTTTTTTTTTTTTTTTTTTTTAATGAAGAAGCTTTATGTATGGAAACAAAAGCTTTGGTTGTATGGGCGACTAGAGTCAAGGGAAGATTCAGCTTCTCTCACTCAACGGCCACTCAATCTTCTAGATAAATATTTGTTCAGTGGGTAAATTGAAAGATGATCCTTTTGAGATTGTCCAACAACTAATTTGGAAGTGGAATGGTATAAAAGGAGACCAAGGTGCCAAGAAGCTAAAAAAAAAAGAAGAAGATAAGGCCCAGAATCTGTAATTTCAAAGCCTAATCATACTTCGACCATATACTTGTCTTTCATAAGCTTCAATTTTGTCATTATGAGAAAAGTATAGAATAAGTGATTGAGTGAGATATTGTAACCTATCATACATAGAACGTAATCACTCAATATTGTAATATCTTATTAATCATTTAGTAGATTCCAACCAGTAGACTATTAGTATGGAAGAGTAAACGTAAGCTTGATATAAACTGAACTACTATAAGCCTTGTGTGTGATTTCTCTTAACCCTAGACTCTTAGGGCCCATTTGTTTGTATTCTTCTTTTTATTCCCCGTAACACAATTTCTATTCTTTTGTTCCAATAAACAAAAAAAGAACAGAAAAGCGTTTGTTTACACTTTTGTTCTCGAGAACAAAAAAAAGGAACAAAAAATCTATTTTTTTTTGTTCCCAGGAACAAATTTAAAACAGAAACAAGAAATAAAAAAAAAAAAAAACTTGTTTCTTGTTCCCGAGAACACTTTCAAGAAACAATTTTTCTATCTCCTATTTTTTCTTCTCTTTCTTTTCTTCTTCTTTTTCCTTTGGCCGGCGACTGGCCATCGAAGGTCAGCGACCTTGCCGAAGCGTCGCCAGCCCCTAGCGAGGTTGAGCTCACCCAAATTTGGCGAGGCCGAGCTCACCTAGCCACCGGTGAGGCTCGGCCTCGTCGAGCCACCACCAAGCTCACGAGTTGCTACGGGTTGTAGCGATTGTGTCGGCTTGGGCGGTGGAGAGCAGTAGCGTCAAGCAACAGCGGCTTCATGGGGGCAAGGCGGAGCGACAACATTCGAGCAAAGGCGCTTGGTGACGGGCTGAGGGCGGAGTTGCGGTGGTATTTGCAGGGGACAGGTTGCAACTGACGGCTCGGCGTTCGGTTGCAGGCGGCGCGGCTGTTGCAAGCAAGGCGGACGCGGCGGTGCAGTCACGGTGATGTAGCATGGAGCTCCGGCGAAGGGTGTTCGCAAAAGAGATGAACAACCATTTTTTTTCCTTTTTCCTTTTTTTTCTTTTCCCTGCTGCACACATCCTCTCACGTGTTCTCTTCCTGCTACACCCTCTGCCGGCCCTCATCGGCCGGTCGCCGACCATGGCCGAGGCCGGTGATCGGCCAAAAGGAAGAAAATATTTAAAAAATAATAAAATAATAAAAAAAAAAAAAATTACCAAAAGAAAAAATATTTAAAAAATTTAAAAAAATTAAAAAAATTAGAAAAATTAAAAGAAACAAAAAAATTATACAAGTTTACCAAATATATTTATGTTCTTTTTTTATTCTAGGAACATAAATTTTGTGCAGTATCAAATGAGTTCTTTTGTTCAAAAATTGTTCCCCAAAACAACCCGAAATAATTTTTGAACAAAAATATTACCAAACGTAGCCTTATTATTTATTGTTCTAGTCTATTGCACACTCACAAGGTGCTTCTGAAGTTCGTTCTATTGTGAAACTATTTTTGAACTTTACACTCTGAATTCAGACTTAGATTATGATACTCCTATTCCGCTTTAAATTATCAAGATTCTATAAAATTACCTATTCTCCCTTTCTCGGTATACTTACTAACTACATCAATTAGTATCAAAGCAATGTGCTTGTTATTTTGAAATTTTTTTACTTCTGAGCTAACCATTTTCTATGACTAGCATTATAGCACCAGGTCTCATTGAAGGACAAAGCCATACTAGACTTCCGTACTTCGATCAAAAAGAGTACGGTGTCTAGAGGAATAAGATGAAAGCCTTTGTTAAATCCAAAAATCCTTTTGAATAAGATGTTGAAAAAGAAGTCAATCTGAATGCCTCATCAGCATCAGCTAGAGAGCGAGATGGCAAAATGCCAAAAACCATTACTAGTTTATCTCAAACAAAGATCACTAAAAGAGAAGCTTTAGATGCAAAAGATATATATATTCTCTTTGTTGGGCTGTATCACCTGTTGAGTATAACATAATATCTTATTGTGAAACGACAAAAGAAGTATGGGACAAACTTCATGTCACCTATGCAGGAACGAACCAAGTGAAAGAAATAAAAGTAAACATACTTCTTGGACAATATAAGTCCTTCAAGATAAAGTTAGGAAAATCCATTAGTGAAATGTTTAGTAGATTCACAAACGTTGTGGATGGACTAGCATATTAAGAAAATCTAATCTCAGGGCTATTGAGGCTTATCCTTTGAGGGAGAGGACATAGGTCAAGGGGCATTACCTAAAAAATGACCTATTGACCCATAATTAAGCTCGAGCTCTTCCAAGCCTATATCCCACGTGACATTGGAACGTTCATGACAATTAAGTTACCACTAGCCTAAAACCAATTAAATGAGACATGTAAATATACCCAATTTCCTAGGCAACTAGAGAATCTAGAGTTGGAGATTTGATTATACTAATGAACCAACTAGTACCATTTCGGTATCTAATCTTGTTCAATTTAGAAAGATTTTTGTCACATAGCCTTGATTGATTTTAAATGTATCCACTAACATATGAGATAATCATGCAGATGCGCGATCATTAAAATGGGGGAAAATCTCAAATAAAAACTTGAAGTGGAGCCATTTTCTCAAAAAAGGACCTAAAGTGGACACTGTCTCAAATAAAGACCCGGAGTGGCTAACTTATTCTCAATTAAGGACTTGAACTTCTAATTTTATTCATAGCTAGGGATACTTTTGTCCAAGAACATTGTTGTTTATTTTTTGTCTCTCTCCTTCTTCTTTCTTCATCTTTCTCACTCTCTACATCACCTCCATTATCAGCCCCTCCATCGCTCTCTGTGTCATCTTGTTGTATGACCAAGATTGGGTTTTCTTTAACATGAGCCATTACAACATAGTCTAACTCATTGAAAATTTTAAATTTCGCCCCTCAAAATGGTTTGTATACAACTACACAAAGCCGAAATGAGCTTTCAAAAATAAGTTCTTTTTATTCCAACATTCATCGCAAATTCTGATCTCAAAGCCATAATATAAATCTACTTTTGCTGAGACTCAACTTCTTGCCTAACTCTTAAGCTATGCAACTAATCCCTTTGGTCGACGTATTTCTCTCACCTTGAGAGTGAATCAAACTCCACTTATTCCGAGCCTTTTGCTAACCTAGCAACTGCAATTTTTTGTGCTATTTTCAGTCCTGCTTGCCAACAATAGAGTAGCAATATCCAAGCATCGCCAGATTGTCTTGTTTGACTAACTTATGCCTCTATTCAATTAACACTTGGTGATCAACAATTTCACGCCAAAGAACAATTTTGTTGTAGTTGGCAACTATTTCAACATCGGCAAGAGTTTGCCTCATCAATTTCAAATTTGGATTTGCCCCTTTGCAATGCCAATGGCTCCTTTCAATAATCCCTAGTGTGGAGACACCCACTCACACTCTTGCCATTCTCATTGACATAGCTACTTTCCTCAATCGATACCTCATCTTGAGATTGCTCATTGGTCGTATCTAATATCATTAACTGTAAAAACTGTTGTACTTCGTTGCCCCATTACTGCCATTGACAACTCCTATTCGAGCTCTCGACCTCATCGAAAGTTGCCCCTAATAGAAAATCCAACACCATCGTCGTCAGATGGAGGTCAATTTGAGCTTTAGGCTGAGCACAAGCGAGCCGAGATTTGATACATCTTGAGGAACTAAGGATTTTAGCATCTAAGAAGGTGGCCAATAGCAAATAACTCCAATTCGACTTCTTGTCACTAGGACCAACTATGTGATGACATGAAGCTCACGAGGTCACTAGTAGGGGCCCTGATTGGTGTTGAAGAAGGAGGCATTGTAGAGCAAAGGAAGAGGTGTGAGGAAGATGAAGAAAGAAAAAAAATTAAAGAAAAAATGTTCTTGGACAAAACTACCCCAAGCTGTAAATAAGATTGGAAATTTGGGTCCTTATTTGAGACAAAATGAGCCATTCGGGTCCTTATTTGATATAGTGTTCACTTTGGGTCTTTTTTTGAGAAAATGAAATCACTTTAAGCCATTATTTGAGATTTTCCCTTAAAATAATAGTCAGGAACTAAGGGAGCATTAAATAAATTGTAGGAAAAACAAGCATCTAGTGCTAAGGAATAAGTACGGTCCTAATTAAGCAAAGGGAAACCATAATCATGTTGAAAGTACGCAATCAAGGGCAAATGTCTCTAAAGACAATCGAAACATTAAAATAGAGTCTCAAAGGCTTGGTCAACTTTGATTGTGATTTCATATCAAAAGGCTTCCACTTTTTAAAAGAACATTACCCAAAAACTATTTTTAACCTTTTTGAGGAATTAGAATATTTTCGATTTTTTTTGGAATTCACTAAAATTTTTTATGAATTTTCAAAATTTTCAGAATTATTTAATTTTTTAATTTTCTAGCATTTTTATGCATTTTTTGAAATTTTACAATATTTAGGAATTCTCTTTGATATCTTATAAAAATTTTCCTTTTTTATTTTTTATGCTTTTTATTAGTTAATTAATTCTTTTAAAAAAATTTCATGATTTTCGTGTTTCATTTTTATTATTTTCTTGTTATGAGTTTTAATATTGATAAAAAGGAATTCGGACCGGCCGCGAGGCTCGGCCCAAATAAACCCATTTGGCCCGACCAAATATACTCGGCCTGGCCTCTTCTTCTAATTGCACTAAGCCCACCGCACAGCAATTAAAGCCCAGGTTTTCTGAAGCCAGACTAAAGCAAATAATGCCCGAAAATCACCGGTCCAAATTAGAAGTCGACCCGGACTTAACCAATTCTAGTGGAGCTCAAAACCAACTTCACCCTCTCGTTTGCTTTCTCTTCGTCCCAACAAAGACGAATGGCAATGAGCCGGCTTGTCTTCGCCCTTTGCTCAATCAAAGGACCGTCCGCCGGGATATACACACACGAGCCGTAAAAGAAACCGCGCACGACTCCACACATGACAACGAAAGTCCCCAAACATGTCAAATAACCAACAAATCACTTAGAACCAGACCAAAATCATGGAAACTCTACGTAAGCTCGGTTCGGGCATTTTCGCAAACTGATGACGGGCATCAACTGAAGGGAGACTATTGCATCAACCGAGACTCAACCCGTGGCTAGACGCTTAGCAATCAACATGCAGAGATCCAAATGCAGCGTAGCACAACATAGATGGGGGTTGGGACTCGCACGAACCGGACCACGACGAAACCTGGTGCGAAGAGCCAAAAGAGGGCACAAATCAGGACAAACAGGGCCATTGGTGGTGCTCTCTACTCGGCTCGGCTGTGGCGAATGATGGGTGAGCTAGATGGATCAGGCCACGCCTGTTCGCCTCGCACGCCTCCGAGCCGGGATCCCCGTGGAATGGACCCAAATTGGGGAAAAAAAGAAAAGAAAAGAAGTACACCCAGGTCTCACCACGTGTTCAATGCAGTGGAGGGGTAGACGTCGGAGGGGACTCGGCACGGCCACCACCGGAAAACACCCGCGTAGCCTCGCTCTCTGCTCTCTAGCTCTCCCTCCCTTTCACTCACGGCTCGCTCTCTCTCTCTCTCTCTCTCCAAAGAACCTCCGCAGCTCCCTAGAAAGCTCGCCCTCACCTACTTCGAACCACCACCATCCCGTCGCGCCTCCTATGTCTTCGACTCCGGATCTCTGCCAGCGATCTTGGGCATAAGCGCGTGTCAAGCTTCGATCAGAAAGCGAAGAGCTTTCTGGGTTTGTGCCGTCGTCTTCCTCCTCGAGCTCTGCCCGAAGCGAAAGCTGGATTCCTTCACCGCTCGGTTTGAAGACGTCAGTCGGGCGTGGTCGTTGGACAGGGTTCGTGCCCGGCGCGGTGGCCACCGGAGCCTCTCTCTCACTTTCTGCCCTCGCTCGAACTGTTTTCACCGCTCGCTCTCCCTCGGTCCGATTTCTCTCCATCCGCTGCTCTCTCGCTCACCTTCTCCGTTCCTCTCCGAAACCTCCCCCCGACCGAGAAATTGCACTCTCCCCTTTGGCGAGCTCTGTCCCCTCCTTTTTCTGTGTCGGTCCTTCTCTCTATCCTTGCGTCCTTCTTCGTTTGTCGTGTTCCTGCCATTCGTCGTGCGAAACAGAGGGTAGGGGAAGGAGTGAACGGGCCAGGCTGGGGAATAAAGGAAAGGGGACCGAGCTTTTTTTTTTTTTTGCTCCCCACTTTTTTTATATAATTGTTTATAATAATTTTTTTATATTTTAAATTTTTTAAAAAATTAATAATTAATACTAGTAATGTAAATGTTCCTAATGTCTATATGCAATGCAATTTAATGAAAGTTAATTTTATTAGGATCAAAAAATTAACCCCTACACAATTTAAAACCTAAATAAATAATTAAAATTTATGCGTCAACAAGGGTCAATGAAAGTGAACAAGTTGCTGCAATGACTCCCAAAGGATAAAAACAACATCAAAATTTCAATCCGAGAAACTCAAAGAATTATGCCATTTGGGACTCTTCAATCATATGAAGTAGAAACTCAATAAGAAGGATGAATCAAAGGGTAAAAAATCAATTGTTTTAGGGCGCGTTTGGTAACGATTCTGTTCCAGGAGTAGATTCGATAAGAATTGATTCTTTTTATTCCGTTCCCTAGAATCGATTCCGAGCAAAAGAACGCGTTTGGTAACTATACAAATTTCGATTGAGAATAGAAAAGAAGAAATGCGTTTGCTAACCGCATAAAATTTCTATTCATATTTTTTTTTTAATTACCTTTTTAGATAAAAATAAATTTGATATTGAATTCTCATAAAACCCTCATTGATTAATTATATTTATACTAAGTAATAAAAATATTAACTAATCAATTTTTATTAAATAGTTAATAATAAACCATAGTATAAATTATACTAATATACCTCAAATATGTAATAAATATAAATACTAAATTATAAAGAAAAATTAAATATGTATTCTATATATAGAAAATATATATTTCAGAATAGGAGGAAATTAAAATAAAATATAGAAATAAAAAATAAATAAAAATAAAAACGAAAATTGTTGTTATTTTAATTTTTTCTTATTAGAATTTCAATATTATTTATATTTAAATAAGAGTGTTTTTCAGCATGGTGATTTCTCATTTTCAATAAATATTTACATTTCTATGATTAAATATCTAATCCATTTTGAATTTAATATGGATGGATGTTAATTTTAATTTAACCAAGATTCTTTCTCTCTCTCTCTCTCTCTCTCTCTCTCTCTCTCTCTCTCTCTCTCTCTCTCTCTCTCTCTATATATATATTCCCTTCCCCAAAACCGAACACCCAAAGTTTAAAAAAATAAGTCTTCAAACCAACACGACTCTTTGAAACAAAAAAAAGACTTTAATGAGAAACTCATCACTACAACTTATCCATAAATGAATACTGAAGTAACTTAGTCCATTGTTCAACTTTGAAATATTGGCTTTGATAAGTCAATAATTAATAACAATATTACAAAAGTCGGAAACATAAAGTTATGGAATCTCTAGCATATTGTAATCCCTTGCCATTTGATTTGCGATACTTCTCTGAAGTATGTTTATCTCCATTGCTTGCTCATTTGATGTATCATCCACAACCTCCTCTTCTCTAATTCCAAATGGGTACTCCGGATCTCCATATCGGGAAAAAAATGTAGGCTTGTGATGGGGCAATGAGGCTGAACCTTGCCTTCGATGCCTCGAACAGTGACGAGATTGCCAATGTCGCCGAGGGCTTTGCGGTTTCTTCCTTCTGCTGCGCCGTTCTTCTTCTGCTGCTTACCCACTCCTCCTCCTCCTATCGCTGCCTCGCCTATATCATGGTCGCATAAGAATACAATCAGCATGGATATTAACGACTAATTGGATAAATTACATACACGAAAGAAAAAACATAAACAGGCTGCGATCAATTTGGTTGCCCAGAAAATCCTTTGGCATTTGCCATTTGATTGCCTCTCAGAATTTTATGAAAAACCAAACACGAATTGAAGGGGAGAAAAGCCCCGTTTTTCTGAGGGCCTATTCGCTCATCAAGGTCTGGGTTTCACACAAGCACTTGTCCACATAAGAAATCGCCGTCGAGAGAAACACGAGATCTTCAACGTAATACAAGAACATTCCTAAGAAGATGCACGCACGGGTCTGCTAATTTCCAAGACTACAGAACAGAACCCATTAAGAATAGAACATCAAGACAGCCAAGGGAGTCCCACGAATCATCGCACAGGACCGGAGGGGTTCAAAGAAGATCATCCCAGAAATCAGCACCGAAAGACATTGAAATATACTATTCGGCAAACGAAAGCCCCCCCCTGTTGACACCTAATTTTTGCCCAAATTATTGCATATAGATTATCTAGGTATTTAAAATGGAAGATGCTTTTCCTTAAAAAATTTAAAAAAAATTAAATTAAAAAAGATAAAAGATAAAAAAAAAAAGGTTAAAAAAAAAAATTGGGGCCGATGATCTAAATGTGACTAGCCAAGCCCGGGAGGTCAAATTGGAATTAAAATGGCAAATTGGGGCTAAAATGCAATTTCCAAAAGTTGGGACCAATTCGCAAATTTTGCAAAATTTGCGCCCGAGCCCTCAGATCATCATCTAGGCCTCCAATTGGGTTGAAATTGAATTTGGGCTGGGTCGAATCTATCAAATTGGGCCAAAATGACCAAACTTGCATTAAATTGGGTATTTTCGGATAAGAAAATGGCCAACTTTGAGGGACCTTTTTGCAAACTTGGGTGGGCAAAATTGCAAAATCCAATTGAGATCTTAAACTACTATACATGGGCTTCTCAATTGATCAAAAATCGCAGTTAAATTCATGGATTAAAGCACCTAAACTAGCTGTCAAATCCTAGTCCACAAGTTGGTTGAAGTCGGAGTTGTTGAGCAAGCAACTTGGTGGCCCCACCATATCCTCCTTCGCTGTCCAACCGGCCTGATCTTTGCACGTGATGGAAGACCATATATAGCAGTGCAAGTGGACGGAAATTGGACAAGGATAAGCTCCTGAAAGCACCGGAAAATCGCAGCAAAACCTGCACACTCAACAGCTGCAGAATTAAAAAATTGGCTAAGTCAGGAGAGTGGGTGGACTAGCTCAGTTGGCAGGCTTGGTAGGAGGGCGAAACGCTGACCAAAAATCCCTCAATTCATGGGATAAGATCACTGAAGGAAGGTCTTTCAAGGCATTGGAGAGAGGAGACGAGGGGGAGGAGAGAGTTCGCGGTCGTCCCCCAAAAAGGCTCTCAGACGCAACTCCAGAAAAGAAGCCCAGAAATTCCAGACCGACCTAGAGAGAGAAAAGGAGATTTTCACAACACTTCGGCCAAAATTAGCCAAAACCTTCAACTAGAGAGTGAAACTTCACTCAAATATCTTTCCATCCATAGGTTGCACGTCCTAAATGGAGATCGGGAAGGCCTCCTAAAGCCCCCCGAAAAACACCCTCCAGGCGGGCCAGGAAACACTGAAAAATTTTCTAAGTGTTGAGCCCAGTTGGTCACGAGTGGAGAAAAGGCAGTGTTTTTGAGAAATTTGAGAAACAAATGAGGAAAATATTGACTTGTACCCCAAACTAGAATACATATAGTTTGGCTTGGTGTCAATTTTTCCAACAAAAGACATTTTGAAATCTAATTTTAGAACGAAAACCTTCGTTGTCAGTTCTTCTTTTCTGCAGATCTCATTTCCAGTTGAAGAAGCCAACTTCCACGTGCTTCCAGAGGACAATTTCTCGGTTTCATTGGCCAAGAACCACTTGAAAAGGAAACTAGGAAGTAAGGTAAGCATCCTAGATGTACTTATTTTTGAGTTTGAGCATGTTTTGATCATGAAAATCAAGAGGAAAACCAGCCCGGAAAACTGATTTCTGAGGCTGAAATTTTTCTAAGTGTTTGAAGCCTCTTCAAGAGCCATATATGTTTGACTTGTTACTCCCCTTTGCATGTGTTTTCTATCTTCACGAGCTTGATTAATGTTATATGGGAGTACAAATGATGCATAGGTCAGCTTGGTTTGGTCTTTAAATCCCCGTGTGAACTATGAGATCGTCAAAAAACAAGCCTATCCACATTAGTTCTTGGCTGGTCAGTATAGTCTTTGCATGTGGGCTTCTTAGAGAGGTTGTTTTGATGTGTTCGGTTAGTCATTCTCTATGATATTTGTTGCATTTGAAAGCCTATGTTACCTACTTTCACACGGATTAAGTATCATTTCCTTAGATCTCGTATGTGATGAGTGTCGGGGCTTGAATATGGGCATGTAACCTGTTTGCTTGACTTGGGTTTAAACCCAGATTTGCAAAATCAGTTCAAACCCGCATATTTGATGACGATTCCAGCTTGGTTTTCGTGTGTTTTAAGCTGTGATTTCTATCTAATCTTACTCCTTGCATGTGCTAGTTTAACCTTGATGCTGTAGTTCCACATAATATTGCTCATGCGTTGAGATTGAAGGCCACAAATATGGCTCGGGGAGGCTATTGGGGCTACTTTAATGCATACCAAGTGTTCGACAAAATGTCCAAACTAAGTTTCGATATTGAAATGGTCAATTTGAGCTTGATTATTGTGATATTCATGTGCTGTGTTACTCCATGTTAGCATAGATCATTTTAAGGAATTATTATTAATTTAAAAAAAATAATTAAAAAAAGAGAAAAATATGAAAATTTCAAAAATATCAAAAAATGTTAGAAAGCATCAAATTAGGATAGAAATGACATATATGAAATTTTCTTAATTTTAAAAGGTCTTTTTTTTTAATTTAATGATAGTTTGGTATTTTATAACCATTTTTGTAAATAATCTATTTTGCGTAGATTAAAATTAATTAGAGTAATTTCATGCATATTTAACTTCTCATTTTGCTCACGGGGGTCCTGTCCCGGGGCGTGATAACAAGGCCATGTAATATTATTTGCCCGAATTGTATCGGGTTTACATTTTCCGCGTTTATTTTCAAGTCATTTCAATTTATTAGGTGTTTATTTACGCGCTGTTTTTCATTATTTTGAGTGTAAATTTCTCTTATAAATCATGTTAGGATTAGTCTAGACATTAAAAAAAAAACTACAAAAACATTGGCATGGACACTTAGTGGTTTCATAAAGATTATAATTGGTAATCAAGATTGTATGATCATTTAGATAAAATACCTTCCAAGTTAGTGGTACCGCAAGGGCGCTAATAGAAACATTGGCGTAAACAAGTCCCCGTTCCTAGAAATCTCTGGTTGCGTACGAATCAAGACAACACTCCCGTGTCTTGATTGGTTTCTAGCCGACCTCAATAGGCCAGTGGCGATTCCTAGAATTACATAAGTTGTTAAAAACTAAAAAATGAATCCAACGTCGCGCGAAGTATGGGCTTGGGAGAGCCCGCGCCTAATCTGGGCCATTGGTGCACCTCTTTAGGCAAATACCCCTAAACCTTTCTTTCTTTTCCCTCGGACGAAAAAAAAAAAAAAAAAAAGAGGTCGTGACCCCCCCAAAAAAAAAAAAAAATCTGATTCGGGCCTGTGGGGTCACTAGGCGGCCAGATCGGCGTTGGCGCCCGCCGATTCGGCCTGGGGTCGCTCGGCGAGCGACTCCTCGGCTAGATCGGCGCTAGCGCCCACCGATTCGGGCTTGGGGGTCACTCGGCAAGTGACTCCTCGGCCAGATTGGCGCAGGCGCCCGCCGACTAGAGCTCGGTGGCGCTCTTGCCAACCGTTGCAGACGACGAACGACGGTGATGGTGAGCAAACCGTCACCTAGATCAGCCGACAATGACGCTAGCTGTGAGTGAAGGGAACTCACCTTGAACGAGTAGCTTCAACGATGAAGAAGCAGCAGTTGCCATCGCCGTTGTTGTGGAGAGAACGAACTAGAGAGAAGGTCGAGCAAAAGAGAGAAGAAAAGAAAGGTTCGAACAGAGGAGAAAACGTGGAGCAGGAGACGGTACGTTGAGCAGAGGAGAGAGAGCCATTTATTCTTTTTCGATTCAGAATCAAGAATCATATTTTTTTATTCTAAATTCTTGTCCAAAACTCATTCTGGGAACAAAAAATTTACCAAACGCGAATATGGGCCGAAACTGATTCTGGGAACAAAGAATCAGAATTTGGCCCTGTTTGGATGGTTACCAAACATGGCCTTAAAGTCTAGCATAGATTTGGGAAAATTAAAAAAAAAAATCCTACACCTATTACAATTGTGTCAATTTAGTCATAAACTTTTTTTTTTTTTGCCATCTTAGTCTTAAATCTTTCATAATTATACCAGTTTAGTCCATTCGGCCAAAATTGGTTGGCTAGTGCTGACATGGACGCTGGCGATTAGCAAAAGTTGACATGGCAATTTTTAATTTTTATTTTATTTTTTTTTTCGAATTTTTAAATTTTTTTTGAATTTTGATTTCTTTTTTTCTTTTCTTTTTTTCACCTTCTCCTTTTGGCACCGATTAGAGGCAAGGGCCAAACCAATGGCAAGGCTGGCCTCGCCGTCACTAGGTGACGCCCGCCAGATCTGGTAAGTCGGCCGGCTTTGTTGTTGGGTGAGGCCTCGCCTGTTGCGGGCGAGGCCTCGCCTAGCCATGGCAAAAGCCGAGCTCACCAGCACTGGCAAGGTTGACCCTTGCCATGGCTGGGAGGAGCCAAGCCTAGCCAGATCCAAGGTGAGGGTCGACCTCGCCCAAGGGGACAAGGCTTGAGGCTCGAGCTCGCCATGGCTAGGCAAGGTCGAGCCTCGCCAAATTTGGTGACAGCAGCCTCTCCGACCACTAGCGAGGTCAACCGTCACCTTGGCTGGGCGAGGCCAAGCCTCGCCAAATCTGGCGATAGCGGCCTCGTCGGCCACCGGTGAGGTCGACTGTCGCCTTGGCTAGGCGAGGTTCACCAAGTCTGGCAGGGCCTCGCCGAGCCAAGGCGAGGGTCGACCTCATCGATGGCTAGCGAGACTCCTCGCCAAATCTGGCGACGGCCTCGCCATATCTGGCTGGTCATGGGCATTTTTATTCTTTACATTTTCTTATTTTCTTCCCTTTTGTTTTCATTTTCTATTTTTCCATAAAAATACAAACTAAAAAAAAAAAATACTAAAACTTATAACAAAACAAAAAAATTAAAGCAAAAACCCAAGAGGGAGCTCCTCCATGGCTACCACCCTATCTTTGATGGGGCTTTGGCCATGTCTAGTGGTGTCATCAAGCCTTAGTGAGAGTCGTAGCCTCTTCCAACCCTAGGAGAGGGGCCCTCTCCTAATCATAGCGAGGGTCAATTGCCCATGCCTTTGGACGCCCCACCATTAACTAAAAATGTTAACATGGCATTTTTAATTAATTTCTCTCTCCTATTTGGCATTTTTTTATTGTTTTCTTTTTAAATCTTATTTAAATTAGTTTTAAAAAAATTAAGAAAAGATAAAAAAAATTTAAAAAAAATTGAAAGAAAAAAGGACAAGGCATGGCCATGCCAAGGGTGTTGCCACCATTACCAACCCTCACAAGCTCTGGGCAAGGCCTCACTAGCCCCAGGTGAGGTCAGGTGACCATCATCGACACAAGTGACACCGTCCCTTACATGGGGCCGGCAACCATAGCCAACCTTAGGCGAGGGCTAATGACCCTTCCTAGGCTTGGGTGAGGCTTGCCATCCCTCATTCGTTGGCCCCTAAAGATAGCTAGTGAGGCCTCGATCTAGGTGATGTTAGCTATCATTTGGCGTTGACAAGCCTTGTTGATCCTAGGTAAGGGCCAATGATGTTCGCTAGGCCCACGCAAGCACCGATGTCACCTAGATTTAGGTGCCTGAGCTTGAGCTTGAGCCTAGCAAGGTTTGTCGGCCCTTGTTTGGGATCGGCGAGGCTTCACCCAAGATTGGCGAGGATCAATCGCCCTCGCCCAAGGTTGGTAGAGGTTGCTAGCCTCTCCAACAATGGGTGGCGATGGTGACAGTGGCGCCCATCAACATGGCTCCGCCCCATCCTTGTCTTTTTTTTTTTTCTAGTTTTATTTTTAATAAAAATTTAGCCTTTTTATTTTCTTTTTTAAATATTTAAAAAAAAAACAATAAAATATGCTAATTGGGATGGAGACATTAATTTAAAAATGTCACATCATCATTTTCCATTGACGGTGTTAATTTTGAGACTTGATTGGATTTATTCGACAAATTCTAGAATTTGATTGTACTTTTTGCAAATTTTAGTTTTCTATTGTATTTTCGTAATAAGTTTTAGCACTTTTAGTGAACTTATTCCTTTTTATTTTTTATTTTTAAGTTCCAGCCTCTTTTTTCTTTTTGAGTTTTTTTTGGGGGGGGGAGGGAAGAAAAGGTAGAAAATGAAAAAAATGAAAGAACATAAGATAAAAGTGAATGATGAAAATGCTCTTAACTAGCCAATGAGATGAAATCATTCTTTGAAACTAACATGCCTATTTCAAAACTTTATTTAAAATAAGGTCCACTTCATGCCCTTAATTGAAAAATGATTGTACTTTAGACTATTATTTGAAATAATATTCACTTTATATTTTTATTTAAGAAATTGAGGGCAATTCAACCCTTATTTAGAATTTTCCTTAGGTTATAAATTGTGTTTGAGGCTACGTAATGATTGTGTCTACACGTACTCTTGTTGGCAATTTTTTTTGTGGACATATATTAAACCAATTGAATCACGTAGATTTGATGTCTCATTTATTTTCTTATTTTAAGTTAAATTTTTTGTTTTTTGCAACACTTTCTTTTAGATCCATACAATTTATTACACTTATTGATACTTAAATTTTGGCTAAATATTTATATTTAAATTACACAAAAATTTAGGGATCAACTTAGTCATTACAAAAATGGATTTTCATATCTCATGGGCATTAATATTATTTGTATCAATTAATTTTTATTTCATTTTCCTTTATTTACTGCATTTCGAATAAATAGAAGAATTTAAAAAAATTCAAAAATTATTATTATTATTATTTAAAAAAAAAAAAAAAACCCACGAGGGCTGGGGGGCTGGGGCGAAGCCACCATTTTCCTCTTCTCTCTGCGCGCCAGGCCCAGGCCCATCTCACCCTCTCGCCTCAGAACGGCCCGGCCCGGATCCGCCCGGCCTCCTTTTCCCCTCTTTTCTTCCTCCTCCGCCGCACGCCACCGAGTACGCTGGAATGCAGAGGGAGCAGCGGTGCGGCAGGGCAAAGAGGAGCAGAGCAGCCACCGCAGTGAGGGCAGAGCAATCGGACGGCGACGGAAGTGACGAGTGATGTGACGCTGGTTCGGCCGGGGGCGGAGGCCGGTCGGCGCGCCAAGTACCGGAGGCCAAAGCGCCTGCACCGACCGACCTTCTTGGCCTATAAATAGAGGCCAGATCCGGGAGACGGGGGGAGCCCTTCAGAGAAAAGAAAAGGAGGGACACAGAACGGAGAGCGGCTCCGGAGAGAGAGGGAAACGGAGGGACATAGAACATAGAGCGACTCCGGTGACCGCCGTGCCTACGTCGCGGCCGACTACCCACAGGTATCGCCCTTCTCCTCGCGCCAAGCCTCGGTGGGTTCCGGTTCGCCGGTTTTCGTTTTGTCCATTCTGGGTTCTTTTTCCCGAGGATCCTCGCTCGGAGGCGCGTGAGGCGAGCGGACGCAGCCCGACCTTCCAGCTCGTCCATCGTCCAATGCCGCGAGCCGTGTAGGGACCCTTGGCCGAACTGCCCCTATTTTTCATTCCCTTTTATGCTCTGTTTTCTTTCTCTTGCCGACCTACTGAACCAGGGCTCGTGGTCCCGGTTCGCAGGCACTCCGGGCTTGCCGGCGCCGTTCTTCGTCCGCATGGAGCATTCTCTACTGATTTTTGTCAAGCCTGGGTCCGGTTTTCAGCCTCGTACGCGGCCGCCTCCCATCTGGCGCGCCCTAAATGTTCGATATAATGCTCAAACCAGATCTGAAACTTTACGTCGGGAAAATCCGTTCCTGATTTTTGATCAATCGTTTTCTCGTCGTGTTGCTTCACCTATGGCCGGGCAAGCCCGGGGAGAGGCGCTCGGGTTGCATGAGAGAAAAGAATCAAGAAGTTAAAAAAAATCAAAGAGAGGGTAATGGAAAAAAATAAAAAGAAGAGAGGAGCATAGAATGCGACTCTCCCTCTCTTCTGCTTTTACTACGGTTGCAGCAGAGAGGAGAGTGGGACAAGACAAGAGAGGAGAAGAAAAGAGTGAAAAATACTAGGGGTGTGCATGGTCCGAGTGGGCGGTTCCCGACCTAGAACCGGGAACCGCCCGCTAAGGACCGGTTTCAAAAAATTAGAATCGGGATCCACCCGTTTGTTGTATGGATCCACCTAGGAACCGGACCGCCGGTCCGGTTCGGTTCCCGGGTGGATCCATAGAACCGATCTTGACGCAACAATTTTTAGTTTTCAACGTAAAACGGTCGCGAAACAATTTTGGTTTATCGGACCACCGGTCCGGTCCGGTTCCCAAGTTTTGAGCTCTAAAATTCCAAGTTTCAATCTCCAAAACTAAAACAATAATTAATAGACGAATACTCAACATTAAATAACAATCAACTACACGTGAATGAGGAAGAGGAGGAGGAGCGGTGGCGGCGGAGGAGAGCAGCGGCGGCGGCGTGGATGCTCGGGGAGGAATTGAAGACGAAGATAAGAGATTGAGGAAGAAACAGAGAGAGAATCAAAGACTGAGGAAGAAACCGGAAGAGATGAGACACGAATTAGGGCTTCGCGAATTAGGGCTTCGTCACTTTCATTTAGTATTTTTTTTATTATAAATAGGTACCGGTCCGGTCCGGTGGGCGGGCGGGCGGTTCCGCCCACGGAACCGGGAACCGGACCGGTTCCCACCGGTTCTCAACAATTGGAATCGGGAATCGGACCGGTTCCCTCAAGAACCGCCGGTTCCGGGCGGTTTCGGTCCGGTTCCGGGCGATCCGGGCGATTCCCGGGTATTTTGCACACCCCTAAAAAATACATAACAAGGAGAGAGAGAAGATTAAAATGGGGGAAAAGGTATTTTATATTTATTATATGTAAAAAGGTTTTAAAAAGATCTTAGAAAGATATCTTTTTAGTGAAAAACCTAAATTTGGTTTTAATAATTTGTCTCTTTTTTTTTCAGATAATTTTTTTTTTTTTTTTATACCCAGAGAACTCTGTACAGTCATAATTGGCGAGTAAACTTTGGAGCGACGTTAGCGAATGACTCACCACCCCGATGTCGCGCTTAAGATCTCGTGCAATCCACGGGATTCGAACTCCTCTGTCTTGGGTAGACGTCATAGGAGCACTTATCTAGCGGAGCCACCACAGGCGGTGGTATTATTATTATTATTTATTTTATTTTTTTGGTAACCTAGAGACCCCATAAGCCAATAGCCGGCAAGCAAACTCTAGGGGAGTAACTATAGGATCCATTACCATAGTACTCCAGGTAAAAATGACGCATCTGAAATTCGAACTCCTCCCATTCATAAGAGGGAAAGAGCCCAAGCCAGCTGCGTTGCTGGGGGCGGTGGTAAGGCAATGGTATTATTTGTCTCTTGAAAATGCATAAAAAAATACTTCAACAATTTCAAAAATTAAGGAAACGTCTAAAGCAATTTTTGAATGTTTCTTTCAAAAAATCATCAAATCTCAAGGTTTAGAGAAAATGAGGTACCATAAAAGCATAATTTGAATAATTAATATAATTAAAGATTCAAATCCTATTTTTCTGGGTACGTAAAAATAAAATGTTTTCATAATATTTATTTGATTTTTAATAGATGATTTATCAGAAATTGATTAAAAATCAATTAGTGATGACTTTTGAAAATGAAAATAACTCAAAAGTTAAAACTTGAATAATAAGTCACAAATTAATGAATTTGACGAAATTCGAATTAAATCTAACCATGGCCACTTAGGTTGTGCATGAAACCATTTCTTGGTTAGGGAAGAGTTTTTTTTTTTTTTTTTTTTTTTTTTTTTTTTTTTTTTTTTTTTCAGAAATAGTTCTTTTCTATTTATGTTATGGGGAACAATTTCTGAGTAAAATAAGGTGTTTGGTAATTACACAAAATTTCTATTATAGAAATAGAAAAAGAATAGAAATGCGTTTAGTACGAAAAAGTTTCTTTTTTATATTTATTGATTTTTATTTTTGCTCACGGATCGCCGACTATCGATTGCCTAGGCCGCCACCGCCCGTCGCCACTTGCTGTCGCCGCTGCACGATCGTCGAGTGCCGATTCCGCTACACAGCCCATCGGCCGGTAGTCGACGATTGGTGATGACGGTCAGCAGCCGGCAGTGATGGGCAATTGACGGCCGGTGGCCAACGATGATGGTCGACAGTCGGCGGTGATCGCCCAATCGGCGGTTGGCGGCTAGGGGTTGGCAGTCGGCAGCGATTGGCGGTTAATGGCGATGGCGAGTGACGATTGGTGGCGGTCGGTGGCGGCGGTGAGCGGCGATCGGCGGGCGGCAGGTGGCAGTCGACGGCGGGCGGGCAGTAGTCGGTGGCAAGCGAGTAGTAGTTGGCGGCAACCAGCGGGCGATAGGTGGCAGGCAACAATTGGCAGTGGCGATGGTAGCTAGCAGGCGGCGGTTGGCAACAGCAACGGCGGTTGGCGGCGGTCGACGGTGGCTCCGGGCGGTTGGAGGTGGCCGCGGCAAAGAGAGAAACAAAAGAAAAATAAAAAAGAAAATTGGCTTATTTCTAGAATTTGTTTTTGGAAGCAAGAAGTTACTTTTTTTTGTTTCTTATTTTTGTTCCAAAACTGTTTCCAAGAACAAAAAAATAGAGAAATTGTTCTCGAGAACAAAAGTTTTACCAAACGGATTTATGTTCTTTTTTTGTTCCGGGGAACAAAAGAAAAGAAATTGAAAGACATAGAAATGTTACCATGCAGACCCTTATTAACCTCCACATGCTCACAAAACTAGTTGAGCTTAACTTACAGGTGAAAAGCATCTATCATATTTGGCCACAAGAACTCTTGGAATAATATGGCCAAGAAGATTGTCTAAGTTGACTTGGTCACTTATTAACCTCCGCATGCTCCCACAACTAGTTGAGCTTAACTTACAGGTGAAAAGCATCTATCATATTCGGCCACAAGAACTTTTGGAATAATATGGCCAAGAAGATTGTCTAAGTTGACTTGGCCACTTATTAACCTCCACATGCTCGCACAACTAGTTGAGCTTAACTTACAAGTGAAAAGCATCTATCATATTCGGCCACAAGAACTTTTGGAATAATATGGCCAAGAAGATTGTCTAAGTTGATTGTGTTGACCTGGAGGAGTGGTACATAGGGGATGTATCTGAATAGAAAAATAAAGTAGGGTCAAGAAAAATAAAGTAGGGTCAAGAATTTGATTAGACAAATCAAAAGTCTATAGACATTATTGATTAGACAAATAATCTTAACGCCCCATAAATTGGGGAAGTTTCCTACTTACAAGGGCCACTAGCACGCCATCAGGATGCCAGTAGGTAGTTGGTAGGTGAATATTTTTCTTCTTCTTCATTTAATATTTTAACATGTCGATATTCGCACGCTTTGCACCGTTTGTTGGTAGACAAATATTTTTCTTGGCCACCAATTAAGGAATATTGGAAAACAGACTTGTTGAATGGGTGGATCGAGGTAGGTTGGGTGTGGGTCATGTCAAAAATAGTCCAACAATTTTTTATATATTTAATAATTTTTTATTCATATTTATGTAATGTAAATCTAGTAACTCATACTTTATCCGACCTATACTTGATCCATATTGCCAAAAAAAGTCACGGTCATGCGTGGCCTCGATGTTTCGTATGTCCCACCGCAGCCTTGACATTCCGTATACTCTGCCGACCCGGATCTTCAACCAACCCTTCACCGCCCGCACCAAGGGCGTCCCGCTCAACCTACAACATTTGGGCCCGAATCTATGTGCCTCGCCCATCGCCCTCAGCTGATTAGAAGTTGTCGCTTGTTGTGTATTACCACGGCGGCAGTTCCCCATAATGCTCCTCGGCCAACTCAGCACATCACATTTTCTGCTCCCTCATGGCAACCGAGCTTCACGCATTGTCGTCTCCCCTAGTTATCGCCTTGGTCACCACCTCCCCGCACCCTACGACGATGCCGTGGAGGCCTTCCGCTAGGTCAAGACCGCCAATGAGGACTGGCTTCGTGAAGGTGTCGACACTAACCGAAGCGACCCGCAGTGCGATCGAGCGGAATTAGGTATCGAAAAATGAAGGCAAGAAGAAGGTTGACACCTGAGGCTGGTCTCGGTCAGAGACTGGTCAATCTAGAGACAGAGTGGATGGACCACACCTTTCAAAACCAACTCGCCTAATGAGGAGGATAATGGGTCGACGTCAATCGAAGGAACAAGGGCGGGTGGCGGAGGCGTGCTGTGGAGGAGAGCGACAGAAGCGACACGAAGGCAAACGGCGAAGGTTGTCGACGAAGTGCTAAGGTTTGTATAAGTTGAAAAAGTTTTGTGTTAGGTCACCTACTTATTTTTAAATGGGTCAAATTCGACCCATTTAAACTAGCTTAAAACTTTTTTGACCCATTTTAATTAGGTCTTTAATATTTATAATCCACATGCAACCCACTTATACAAAAAATGAGTTGAAATATGGGTCATAGACCCATTTTGACACCTTTACTGGAGGGCAAGCAAGGTCTCCCACCTCATGGAAAATCTCCCGCCTATTTCGTTCCTTGAGTTTTTTAAGGACCTACTCAAGTCTAAATCAAAAGTTCATGGACATATTGAAAGAAGATTACAAATTTAAGGACCAAAAGTGGACTTTTATAAAAGCTTATAATGACAAAAAAAAAAAAAAAAGAACCAATGAAAGCCAAATGTAATATATCCTTCACAAAATGAGCTCTACCTTGACCATCCCCCGCCTCTCCTCCTCTAACATAGCCCAAGTTTGGCTACTGGAATAATAAGATTGGGAGAGCGATTTGTACGTACAAGAACTTTGTACGATGGGCATAATTTTGTTGATTCAGATTGGAATGACTTGATTCTCAAGCCAAAAGAACAGAGACTAAAAAATCTACAACTTTTGTGTTTTGAGTTTTATCATATGCACTGTTCGCTTGTTGAATTTTGATAGAAATGAATAAAACAAGATTGGACCAAATGAAGAAGGATGGAACTTCAATGGTTACTCTTTAGGCTTCCAAGGAAGTTGAAATGGCATTGATTCTTCAAGATCGACGGCTGCAACTCTTCAAGAATGCAAGTTTTAAAAGCCATGACTTTTCAAATATGGAGTAAAAACTCTTTTAAGTTTTCAAGGGGGTTTGAAGTTTTCAAGGTTTAAGGGAATTGCACAAAGCAAATTTTCATTAATCAAATTGTTCTATCATTACAAAGATTCGATGATCTTTTATAGAAATACAAAAGAAGAGCAAGAGTCTAAAGTCAAGTCTAGGAACTACAAGTTAGGTAGAAACTATGAGCTATTAAAATAAAAAAAAAAAAAAAAAGTACTTCCAATGTTTTTGCTTGTCCCAAAGTGCCATGATGTAAGCTTCGATGTTTGGAAAATGACTAAGTCTTTATGAAAAAGTCAAAGATAAGACCTTCTCGATGAGAGCATTGTCGATCTTGGTCGGCTGAGTTGATCTTGAATACGGGCTGTATCACTCCATTTATTTGCTCATCATCATCTCTCACATCGATGAAGCGGTACCCGTTTTAATTGACAGCTATCGCCCTGACACCAAACCCTTTCTTCCTAATTCCACCTACCAAAATAACATCAATGAACTTCCTCTCATCACTTTCCTCTGCCGCCAATTTAGCGGCAACAACGGCGGCAGCTGTGGTGGGTTCTCCAACGCTACTGCTGGCGAATACTCACCAGACCAGGCCTATGGGATCTTCCTGCCATGGCAACATGAGCTCTTCCTTCACCATCTCCCTCCCTTTACTCTTCTCCATCAACTTGCTCATCTGTATCTCTCACATCAGTGAAGCGGCACCTGTTTTAATCGACAATTATTGCCCCGACACCAAACCCTTCCTTCCTAATACCACCTACCAAAATAACCTCGACAATCTCCTCTCATCACTTTCCTCCGCGGCCGACTCCGCCAGCAACAATATCAGCAGCAGTGGTGGGTTCAGCAACGCCACTGCTGGCAGATACCCGCCAGACCAGACCTACGGGATCTTCCTCTGCCGTGGCGACATCGACGCCCCGACATGCAGCAACTGCGTAGCCACCGCAGCCCAAGAAATTGGCCAGCGATGCCCCGGCAAAAGGATCTCCATCATCTGGTACGACATATGCATGCTGAGGTACTCGGATCAGCCCATTTACTCGGTCATGCAACCATTCCCTTTCGCGAGGCAGGAGAACGGTTGGAACGTCTCAGAGGACCCATCTCGGTTCTTTCAACTCCTGAATGAAACCATGGACGATGTACTGCGGACGGCCCCGAGCAGTGGATCGGGGAAGAAAATGGCTGCTGCAAAGGCTGAGCTCGTGGGCTCGCAACGGCTGTACACGTTCGCGGAGTGCACGCCCGACTTGACCGCATCGGACTGCGGCACATGCCTTCGGTCGGCGATAGCACGTCTCCCTCCGGAAACGCCAGGAGGAAAGGTATTGACTCCGAGCTGCAACGTGAGGTTTGAGATGAACTCCTTTTACAACCCCGACTTGGTGACTGTGGTGACGGTGGCAGCGCCACCACCGGTCCGGGATCTTTCTGCTCCCGTTCAGGTGACTGAACCTAAAGGTACCTTGTTTTGTTTTCTCTCGCTTTTTTATTGTTATTTCCCGTTTTGTCCAGCAATATTAGAACTTTTTTTTGTCGAACAGCAATATTAGAAATTAAATAGCTGTTTTTTCTTGGGAATAAGCCAAATTTCTTATAACAACTGGTGTTTGATCATTCGAATGTGTAATGCAGCTGAGTTTCCGCGATAATACAAATCCCGATTAATGTAATCATAGCCTTTCAACGTGTAAATCTTTTTATGATGTTGATGGACTATATATTAATATTTTTCCAAAGAAAATGCCTCCTTAAAGTCAAGTGAGTGGATCCATACGACTCCCGGTAAACACGGGCATGAGTGGACCACGAGGGACTGGCACGGGGATTCCGCTTTGACTTGCAAGAGCCCTTTTTAAAGTGGTTTTTGAACTCATTTTAAATAGAACTCTCTCAAAAAAACTCATTTTAAATAGAACGGACGGGAAATTAAAACTCACTAGTAAAGTGATTTACAAAGTAATTTTTTGGCCTCATATTTGATACCTACATGTGATCTACTTATTTATATACCTATATTATATCATTTATTAAATAAATATTGTAAGCTTTTTCTGTAAATATGCACTGCTTGAATTTATTCTATCAGATCAAACCGTTTACGAGTCTAGTTACAATAAAACTTACAAATCGTTTCTATGTTGTAAACCAATTTTACCCGGCGGTAAATCAAATTGTCTTTGATTATCATCCATTTGATGCATTCATATTGGACTTAGAAGGATATAAATTGGCGTATCTTTATTCAGAACCAAAGAAACACTTCTCTCCCTTGGAAAATATCTGCAAAACATACGAAAGCTACCACCACAACTGAAAGTATGATCCTCCATATGCAGGAAGAAGAAATAAATCCACATTGATAATCACTGCCATTGCAGTTCCCGTTGGCGTACTTGTAGTGTTTCTCTCTCTTGCTTCTTGTTTCGTTTGGAGGAAAGGGACCACGACCCATGAGCTCGTCCAAGAAGAAGCCGGTAGTTGGCTAAGTTCTTGTTGAAAACATTGTGTCCGCGGCTTGGAAAAATTATGTGCCTTCATTGAAATGACCAGTCTCATGCGGTTTTGTCATGTAGGCACGAATAAAATTACAAATGAGGAACCCTCGCAATATGATTTAGCTACAATACAAGCTGCTACAAACAATTTCTCTCGTCAAAACAAGTTGGGTGAAGGTGGATTCGGTGAAGTTTTTCAGGTATTATTAGTTTTGATGCATCAGGAACTGCTTATGTTTAGTTAAAAGACTATCGTCAAAAGAAAAGAAAAGAAAACAACTGAAATAATCATTTCAGGGGAGGCTTCCTAATGGGCAAGATATAGCGGTGAAGAGGCTATCTCAGAGCTCAAGACAAGGTGCTGAAGAATTTAAGAATGAAGTTACATTGGTAGCAAATCTTCAACATCGAAACCTTGTGCGGCTACTCGGATATTGTTTGGAGGGAGAAGAAAAGCTACTTGTTTTTGAATTTGTGCCTCACAAAAGTCTAGACTACTTTTTGTATGGTAAGTTTAAGTTGGGTACACAACTGTCTTCTCTAATATGCCGGCCTCTTACTCATTATATGATGAAATTGTAATTGAAAATAGGTATCTAATCTTAGCAAGCTAGATCAATTACTAAATTACAAGATGACTCTCTAATTGTGCAGATCCTGAGAAAAATATGCAATTGGATTGGTTAAAGCGTTATAGGATAGCATGGGGAATAGCTCGAGGAATGCACTATCTACATGAAGATTCCCGACTTCGGATTATTCATCGTGACCTGAAAGCAAGCAATATCTTGTTAGATAGTGACTGGAACCCAAGGATTTCAGATTTTGGTACAGCCAGGATTTTTGGGGTTGATCAAACTCATGCAAGCACTAATAAAATCGCTGGGACTTTGTAAGTTTCGAATTCTCATTACATTGGCTGATCATTTGGTCGTGTCAAGAGATGCGACTTCCTACATGGCATTGATTCGAGCATACTTAGATTGAATTGTTGTATCCTCTATTTTAGGCACATGTGTGTTGCAATCAATGTGGCTTTTCGTTTGTAGGGGTTATATGCCTCCGGAATATGTAAGGAATGGCAAATTCTCCGTTAAATCCGATGTCTATAGTTTCGGTGTCCTACTTCTAGAGATCATCACTGGAAAGAAGAATGATCATTTCTGCCAATCAGATGGGGGTGAAGATCTAGCTAGCTATGTAAGTTGCCTATACTATTGTCACTGACCAGGTTATTGATGCAAATGTCATACTGCACCCTTTGATATTTCAATTAAGTCAGGCCGAACTTTGATACAGGAAGTACATGTACACTTTGCTCCCTCCAAACTAACATGACTTTAGCATTGCGACTATGGTTAACATAACTTGTGTAATACTAATTATATGCTCCATTGATATATGCTACAATTTACCAAGGGTGTTTTCTTTCTAATGGATTGTAAACAGGCATGGAGAAACTGGAGAGACGGGACGCCATTGGAAGTCATGGATCCGGCCATCCTAGACTTGCGTTCAAGAGATGAAGTGTTGAGGTGCCTACACATCAGCTTACTTTGTGTTCAGGAAGTTACGGTTGATAGACCCACCATGGCGACAGTGCTTCGCATGCTTAGTAGCCAGCCCGTCACTATGCCGCAGCCTCAACGTCCGGCCTTCTTCCCTCAAAGTACAGACCAATATATTAGTAGATCAATACAGCAATCGGTCAACGGAGTGACAATTACAGAATCATTCCCCCGATGATACAAGTAATTGTCTTATGTGATAGCTTTGCAGGCCTTGATATAATTGGCCTTCCGTAGATACCATTAGTGAACAATGAGCAATGTCTGTTTAATGGAGATCCTATGTATGACTTTTATTTCTCAACTTTGCGCTTTCATCGTTAAGTCAGCAGTTCCCTTGAGTTGCTCAACTGCCACTTAGCTTAGTGCTCATGACGATGTGCTACGAAACCTTCAATATGCCAAAGGACCAAAAACAACATGCTAGCGGCATAGGAACCGGCTTGGCATCAGCAGCTGATAGAGCCTAACTCGGAGTTGGCAGAGGTTTTCCGACAAGATAGGAGATCTCATAAGGAGAAGTATTACAAGCTTTGAATGGAAGCGCCGATTAATCAATGCACTAGCTCTAACTATCCTAAGGTAGCAAAATTTCCCATTGCGTTCATTGCAACCTACATGAATGGTGTTACGGCTGCCCCACTGTTCACATTGTCAAATAAAAAATCTTTTTCAAATAAAAAAAAAACTATATCACTAAGGCTTCATTTGTTTCGTGGAAAATAAATAATTTATAAAATATTTTCCTAAAAATGATCACTTGTATCAATTACAAAAATGGATGAACAAAAAATTCTTTCACAATCTATGAAAATGTTTGGCATTAATTGTTATTGATAATGAAAACATTTTCATTTATTTCAAACGATACCGGCAATCATTTCAATAAAAAAAAAATTCAAATCATTCATTTTTCACAAGACAAGCAGAGCCTATAGAAGGGAAAAGTGCAAAAAAAGTCATAAACATATTATATTTGTACTAATTTAGTCATAAATCTTTCGATTAAACCAACTTAATCCTAAACTTTTTCATATTGGCATCAATTCATTCCATCTAGTGAATTTTGGCCGGGCAACACTGATGTGGACTCCAGCCAATGGCCGGACGCTAATATGACAATTTAAAAATAATTTTTTTTATTTTTTATTCTTTTATTTATATTTTCTTTTTCTTTTCATTTTTCCTTTTCTTTTCCTTGTGGTGGCTAGCTGGCAAGGGTTGCGGCCCTTACCTAGCCTCGCCCGTGGCAAGGCTAGGGTGAGGCTAGCCTTGCCTAGATTTGGGTGAAGCCACCTTGCCTGCAATCTTGGATGAGGGCTATGACCGCTGCTGACCGCTGGCAAAGACTCCGCAGCCCTCAACCCCACTGCAAGGAAAGTCCAAGGAGGAAGAAGAAGGAAAAGAAAATGAAAAAAAGAAAAGAAAAAGAAGAGAAAAAAATTAATACAAAATTCAAAAAATTAAAAATAAAAATAAAAATTGCCTTGTTAGTGTTTGGTCACCAATCGACGTCCACGTCAGCACCGGTGAGCTAAAGTTTGCCAAATGAACTGAATTGGTACCAATGTGAAAAATTGTATGATTAAATTGGTTCAATTGAAAGATTTATGACTAAATTAGTATCAATGCTATAGGTTTATAATTTTTTTTTTTTTTTGTTTTTCCCACTAATAGAATATTATTTAAACTAGTTTCTTTTTTCAACTTTTTTTTTTTCTAAAAACCAGACTCTAAGCCCAAACAATTACTGATATGACATAATCTTGGCACAAATATGCCTACATGGTCATTTGATTTTGAAGGCATGAAATTCAAATGTGGATTGCTAGCATCGAGTGGCCTAAATAAAACGGGAGAAGCAAAAACTGTGTTGTTTCCGCATAAAATAAAGATGAGTGGGAAGCTCGGTCAGCTATTCGTCTTTCTGTGACATGGCTTAACTAAGAATTGTTTTATAATTCTAAAAGATCACAATAAATTTATTATCGAAAACTTGTAATAGTCTAAGTAGAGTCTTAATTTGCCTTCAATAAAGTGAAGATTGTTTTAGTTCTAAGAAAGTTTATTGGTAGAAAATGGCTGTTATCATTGCTCATAGATCCGAGTACCACCAAAGCCTCGTGACATGGACAAAACAAGAGTGTCATTACATGTCACAAATTATTGTAAGGAAACATAAGATGCAACTTTTGTCATTCCATGTGGCAAATTATTAAATGAAATATGTGCAGGACAAGACTATTGTGAGTACATGATGGTGTCACAAGGAAAATTCTGTGTTATTAAAAAATTCGTTAGAGCGATACGTGAGTTAAAAGCCTGAAAGAGCTTCGCCTTACTTATCACCGAGTGCAAGTAATATCTTGATTGTGCTACCCATCCTGGCTTTAGCTCGCATCTTATATGACTTACGTGATTAGACACTATTTCACGAGAAAAGAGAGAAGGAATGGGCTGTGGTCCATCTATTTTATAAAGCTTTGTTGAAACAGACCTGTTCACCTTACCAATATTGCATTAAAGTAGTCCGTAATATTTTCACCACGTGGTGCAGGGATCCAATTGCAACATGGTATATTGTCTTTCACGATATTATAAGTTTGAGCCATGTTGTCGGTGAATCTCTTACCAGTTTGTAGATTGAACATTTTGCTACAACGTTGAGGTTTTGGAGGTTGGAAAATTGGTGCCGCGACTTTATTCTGTTAATATATGCAATAAATGTTTTCGGAATATCTTCTGTGTATGTGTCTCGGTTCCTTTCTTTGCATGCTATTGGAAAGTATCCTTGTTGTTACTTGGGCACATGGAGCAGGAATTCAAATATTTACCGATTTTTGTTGATAGAAGATTCAGATTATTTTGGTATAGAGCTGGAAAAATTTCAGCTTTGTTTAGCAACGTTGGATCTTGGAAGTGACAATTTCAGTCTATACCGAATGTGCTTAGGGATGGCCATTTCGATTCCCATGGGGCTTTTAGGGACAGGAAGGCTGCCCCTATTGTCGCGATCTTGTCCTTAAAATACGATAAGGAAAAAGCTACAAAAAGTCTCAAATTATATCCACTGTGATACATATATTCTAAACTTATTTTTATGATATCAAAAACTCCAAATTATGTCCACTGAGATATATTTATCCTACACTTTTTCTTGTGACATTAAAAACTCAAAACTTGTACCTATGTGATATATTTACCATCCGTCAAGATTCGATCAGATGATATTTTAGTCAAAACAACCTTCCGCCTAGACTATTTGGTGGGATACCTTTTCTAGTAAGAAAATATAGGTTTGTGAGATTATCAAAGAGAGTATTGGAATTAATGCCAACATCATTTTCTTTTTGACATCCATGTAGGCGGATTTTCTAAGGTTTTCATTGATAGAACTTTGATCATTTAAGTAGATTTTTAACGGTTCTCATTAATTGAATTTTGATAGAGTAAATGTATCACATAAGTACAATTTGGAAATTTTTTTGTCACTAAAATTTTTTTTTGGATAATGTGTCATAGTAGGCATCGTTTAGGATTTTTGATGACTACTGCCCAAAATGAAAGATCAAACACCCATCTAATTATCATAGAGACGATAGGACAAGAATTCAATTGTCGTACTTTAGGGATAGGCAATAAAGCCATCCTTAATGTTTCGAGCAAGAAGTTTTCCAAAATTGTCATCAAAAGTAGGCTATGGTCTACCGATGAGAATTTGGGACCAGTTTTGACTTTTGGGTTTTTTTTTTTTTTTTTTTTTTTTTTAGTAGTGTTTGGTAGTTTGGATTGTTGAGAAAACTTCCTAATGAATTTTGAAGTTGACAAAATTGTCCATGGAGTTCTTGTGAGTCTAATAAATGTCTTGAAATATTTTGGTTTAAGGAGTTACTATCAGAAGAGAAGTGAGTATCAATCCTAATCTTATCTAGATTGTGGAATCTACTTTAGACAGAATAGATTTAGACTTTATATTGAAGATAAAGATCTTCAGACTGAGAGAATTACTTTTGTTCCTATCCTAACAAAGTTCAGAATAAGACAAGTTCAAAAAGTGGCTCCAATCCAGAACATATATAACAATTATTGATTTGGCATTGATTTCACACCTATAAAGATTTTATTGACTCAATCTTATTTGATTGGCAAATCAATCTTGAGACAAGTTTTTTTTTTTTTTTTTTTTTTTTAATGAAGAAGCTTTATGTATGGAAACCAAAACTTTGGTTGTATGGGCGACTAGAGTCAAGAGAAGATTCAGCTTCTCTCACTCAACGGCCACTCAATCTTCTAGATAAATATTTGTCCAGTGGGTAAATTGGAAGATGATCCTTTTGAGATTGTCCAACAACTAATTTGGAAGTGGAATGGTATAAAAGGAGACCAAGGTGCCAAGAAGCTAAAAAAAAAAAAAAAGATAAGGCCCAGAATCTGTAATTTCAAAGCCTGAGCATACTTCGACCATATACCTGTCTTTCGTAAGCTTCAATTTTGTCATTATGAGAAAAGTATAGAAAAAGTGATTGAGTGAGATACTGTAACCTATCATACATAGAACGTAATCACTCAATATTGTAATATCTTATTAATCATTTAGTAGATTCCAACCAGTAGACTATTAGTATGGAAGAGTAAACGTAAGGTTGATATAAACTGAACTGCTATAAGCCTTGTGTGTGATTTCTCTTAACCCTAGACTCTTAGGGCCTATTTGTTTGTGTGCTTTTTTTTGTTCCCCGTAACACAATTTCTATTCTTTTGTTCCAATAAACAAAAAAAGAACAAAAACGCGTTTGTTTACACTTTTATTCCCGGGAACCAAAAAAAAAAAAAAGAACAAAAAATCTATTTTTTTTTGTTCCCAAGAACAAATTTAAAACAGAAACAAGAAATAATAAAAACTTGTTTCTTGTTCCCGAGAACACTTTCAAGAAACAATTTTTCTCTCTTCTATTTTTCCTTCTCTTTCTTTTCTTCTTCTTTTCTTCTTCTTTTTCCTTTGGCCGACGACTGGCCATCGAAGGCCGGCAACCTTGCCGAAGCGTCGCCAACCCCTAGCGAGCTTGAGCTCGCCAAAATTCGGCGAGGCCGAGCTCACCCAGCCACCGGTGAGGCTCCACCTCGCCGAGCTACTACCAGGCTCGCGAGTTGCTGCGGGTTGTAGCGATGGTGTCGGCTTGGGCGGTGGAGAGTAGTAGCGTCGAGCAAAAGCGGCTTCATGGGGGCAAGGCGGAGCGACAACGTTCGAGCAGAGGCGCCTGGTGACGGGCTGAGGGCGGAGTCGCGGTGGTATTTGCGGGGACAGTTAAGCGGCAGCTCGGATTCGGTTGCGGGCGGCGCGGCTGTTGCGAGCAAGGCGGACGCGGCGGTGCAATCACAATGATGCAGCATGGAGCTCCGGCGAAGGGTGTTCGCAAAAGAGATGAACAACCATTTTTTTTTCTTTTCCCTGTTGTACACATCCTCTCACGCGTTTTGTTCCTACTACACCCTCTATCGGCCCTCATCAGCCGAGCGCCGGCCATGGTCGAGGCCGGTGATCGGCCAAAAGGAAGAAAATATAAAAAAATAAAAAATAATTAAAGATTTTACCAAAAGAAAAAATAATTAAAATTAAAAAATTAAAAGAAACAAAAAAAATTATACAAGTTTATCAGATATATTTATGTTCTTTTTTTTTTTCTAGGAACAGAAATTTTGTACAAGTACCAAACGCATTCTTTTGTTCAGAAATTGTTCCCCAAAACAGCTTGAAATAATTTTTGAACAGAAATATTACCAAACATAGCCTTATTGTTTATTGTTATAGTCTATTGCACACTCACAAGGTGCTTCTGAGTGAAACTATTTTTGAACTTTACACTCTGAATATAGACTTAGATTATGATACTTCCTATTCCGCTTTAAATTATCAAGATTCTATAAAATTACCTATTCTCCCTTTCTCGGTGATACTTACTAACTACATCAATTAGTATCAAAGCAATGTGCTTGTTATTTTGAAATGTTTCTACTTCTGAGCTAACGATTTTCTATGACTAGCATTATAGCACCAGGTCTCATTGAAGGACAAAGCCATACTAGACTTCCGTACTTCGATCAAAAAGAGTGTGGTGTCTAGAGGAATAAAATGAAAGCCTTTGTCAAATCCAAAAATCCTTTTGAATAAGATGTTGAAAAGAAGTCAATCAGAATGCCTCATCAGCATCAGCTAGAGAGCGAGATGGCAAAATGCCAAAAACCACTACTAGTTTATCTCAAACAAAGATCACTAAAAGAGAAGCTTTAGATGCAAAAGATATATATTCTCTTTGTTGGGCTGTATCACCTGTTGAATATAACATAATATCTTATTGTGAAACGACAAAAGAAGTATGGGACAAACTTCATGTCACCTATGCAGGAACGTACCAAGTGAAAGAAATAAAAATAAACATACTTCTTGGACAATATAAGTCCTTCAACATAAAGTTAGGAGAATCCATTAGTGAAATGTTTAGCATATTCACAAACGTTGTGAATGGACTAGCATATTAAGAAAATCTAATCTCAGGGCTATTGAGGCTTATCCTTTGAGGGAAAGGACATAGGTCAAGGGGCATTACCTAAAAAATGACCTATTGACCCATAATTAAGCTCGAGCTCTTCAAAGCCTATATCCCACGTGACATTGGAACGTTCATGACAATTAAGTTACCACTAGCCTAAAAAAAATTAAATGAGACATGTAAATATACCCCATTTCCTAGGCAACTAGAGAATCTAGCGTTGGAGATTTGATTATACTAATGAACCAACTAGTACCATTTCGGTATCTAATCTTGTTCAGTTTAGAAAGATTTTTGTCACGTAACCTTGATTGATTTTAAATGTATCCACTAACATATGAGATAATCATGCAGATGCACAATCATTAAAATAAGGGAAAATCTCAAATAAAGGCTTGAAGTGGAGCCATTTTCTTAAGGACCTAAAGTGGACACTGTCTCAAATAAAGACCCGGAGTGGCTAACTTATTCTAAATTAAGAACTTGAACTTCTAATTTTATTCATAGCTAGGGATACTTTTGTCCAAGAACATTGTTGTTTATTTTTTGTCTCTCTCCTTCTTCTTTCTTTATCTTTCTCACTCTCTACATCACCTCCATTATCAGCCCCTCCATCGCTCTCTGTGTCATATCATTGTATGACCAAGATTGGGTTTTTTTTAACATGAGCCATTACAACATAGTCTAACTCATTGAAAATTTTAAATTTCGCTCCTCAAAATGGTTTGTATACAATTACACAAAGCCGAAATGAGCTTTCAAAAATAAGTTCTTTTTATTCCAACATTCATCGCAAATTCTGATCTCAAAGCCATAATATAAATCTGCTTTTGCTGAGACTCAACTTATTGCCCAACTCCCAAGCTATGCAACTAATCCCTTTGGTCGACGTATTTCTCTCACCTTGAGAGTGAATCAAACTCCACTTATTCCGAGCCTTTCGCTAACCTAGCAACTGCAATTTTTTGTGCTGTTTTCAGTCCTGCTTGCCAACAATAGAGTAGCAATATCCAAGCATCGCGGATTGTCTTGTTTGACTAACTTATGCCTCTATTCAATTAACACTTGGTGATCAACAATTTCACGCCAAAGAACAATTTTGTTGCAGTTGGCAACTATTTCAACATCAGCAAGAGTTTGCCTCATCAATTTCAAATTTGGGTTTGCCCCTTTGCAATGCCCCTTTGCAATGCCAATGGCTCCTTTCAATAATCCCTAGTGTGGAGACACCCTCTCACACTCTTGCCATTCTCATTGACATAGCTCCTTTCCTCAATCGATACCCCATCTTGAGATTGATCATTGGTCGTATCTGACATCATTAACTGTAGAAACTGTTGTACTTCGTTGCCCCATTACCGCCATTGACAACTCCTATCCGAGCTCTCAACCTCATCGAAAGTTGCCCCTGATAGAAAATCCAACACCGTCGTCGTCAGATGGAGATCAATCTAAGCTTTAGGCTAAGCACAAGCAAGCCGAGATTTGATACATCTTGAGGAACTAAGGATTTTAGCATCCGAGAAGGTGGCCAGTAGCAAATAACTCCAATTCGACTTCTTGTCACTAGGACCAACTACGTGATGACATGAAGTTCATGAGGTCACTAGTAGGGGCCTTGATTGGTGTTGAAGAAGGAGGCAATGTAGAGTAAAGGAGGAGGTGTGAGGAAGATGAAGAAAGAAAAAAAAAATTAAAGAAAAAATGTTCTTGGACAAAACTACCCCAAGCTGTAAATAAGATTGGAAGTTTGGGTCCTTATTTGAGACAAAATTAGCCATTCGGGTCCTTATTTGATATAGTGTTCACTTTGGGTCTTTTTTTTAGAAAATGAAATCACTTTAGGCCCTTATTTGAGATTTTCCCTTAAAATAATAGTCAGCAGCTAAGGGAGCATTAAATAAATTGTAGGAAAAACAAGCATCTAGTGCTAAGGAATAAGTACGGTCATAATTAAGCAAGGGAAACCATAATCATGTTGAAAGTACGCAATCAAGGGCAAATGTCTCTAAAGACAATCGAAACATTAAAATAGAGTCTTAAAGGCTTGGTCAACTTTGATTGTGATTTCGGATCAAAAGGCTTCCACTTTTTTAAAAAACATTACCCAAAAACTATTTTTAACCTTTTTGAGGAATTAGAATATTTTGGATTTTTTTTTTTTTTGGAATTCACTAAAAAATCTATGAATTTTCAAAATTTTCAGAATTATTTAATTTTTTAATTTTCTAACGTTTTTATGCATTTTTTGAAATTTTACAATATTTAGGAATTCTCTTTGATATCTTATAAAAATTTTCCTTTTTTATTTTTTATGCTTTTTATTAGTTAATTAATTCTTTTAAAAATTTCATGATTTTCGTGTTTCATTTTCATTATTTTCTTTTTATGAGTTTTAATATTGATAAAAAGGAATTCGGACCGGCTGCGAGGCTCGGCCCGAATAAACCTAATTTGCCAGACCAAATATACTCAGCCTGGCCTCTTCTTCTAATTACACTAAGCCCACTCCACAGCAATTTAAGCCCAGGTTTTCTGAAGCCAGACTAAAGCAAATAATGCCCGAAGATCACCCTTCCAAATTAGAAGTCGACCCAACCACTGGGATTCGCCCCAGTGGCCACCCTTCCAACATGGAAGGGGCAGGTGAGGGGTTCAAATCTCCACCTTCTCAAGGGGGATGGAGTGGGGACACGTAAGTTTCAGAAGTGGGTTTCGACTCCCACGCCCTACAAGAGGTAGGGCAAAAGTCTGAGAGTGAGTGTAGAGTAGGAATAGAGTAGGACTGACCAAAAAAAAAATTAGAAGTCGACCCGAACTTAACCAATTCTAGTGGAGCTCAAAACCAACTTCACCCTCTCGTTTGCTTTCTCTTCGTCCCAACAAAGACGAATGGCAATGAGCCGGCTTGTCTTCGCCCTTCGCTCAATCAAAGGACCGTCCGCCGGGATATACACACACGAGCCATAAAAGAAACCGCGCACGACTCCACACATGACAACAAAAGTCCCCAAACATGTCAAATAACCAACAAATCGCTTAGAACCAGACCAAAATCATGGAAACTCTATGTAAGCTCGGTTCGGGCATTTTCGCAAACAAATGACGGGCATCAACTGAAGGGAGACTATTGTATCAACTGGGACTCAACCCGCGGCTAGACGCTTAGCAATCAACATGCAGAGATCCAAATGCAGCGTAGCACAACATAGATGGGGGTTGGGACTCGCACGAACCGGACCACGACGAAACCCGGTGTGACGAGCCAAAAGAGGGCACAAATCAGGACAAACAGGGCCATTGGTGGTGCTCTCTACTCGGCTCGGCGGTGGCGAATGATGGGTGAGCTAGATGGATCGGGCCACGCCCGTTCGCCTCGCGTGCCGCCGAGCCGGGATCCCCGTGGAATGGACCCAAATTGGGGAAAAAAAGAAAAGAAAAGAAGTACACGCAGGTCTCACCACGTATTCAATGCAGTGGAGGGGTAGACGTCGGCCGGGACTTGGCACGGCCACCATCGGAAAACACCCGCGTAGCCTCGCTCTCTGCTCTCTAGTTCTCCCTCCCTTCCACTCACGGCTCGCTCTCTCTCTCTCTCTCTCTCTCTCTCTCGCCCACGCCCCCTGTCCAAAGAACCTCCACAGCTCCCTAGAAAGCTTGCCCTCACCTACTTCGAACCACCACCATCCCGTCGCGCCTCCTATGTCTTCGACTCCGGATCTCTGCCAACGATCTTGGGCATAAGCGCGTGTCAAGCTTTGATCGTAAAGCGAAGAGCTTTCTGGGTTTGTGCCGTCGTCTTCCTCCTCGAGCTCGCCAAGCGAAAAGCCGGATTCCTTCACCGCTCAATTTGAAGACGTCGGCCCGGGCGTGGTCATTGGACGGGGTTCGTGCCGGCGCGGTGGCCACCGGAGCTCTCTCTCACTTTCTGCCCTCGCTCGAACCGTTTTCACCGCTCGCTCTCCCTCAGTCCGATTTCTCTCCATCCGCCTGCTCTCTCGCTCACCTTCTCCGTTCCTCTCTCGAAACCTCCCACCGAGAAATCGCTCTCCCTTTGGCGAGCTCTATCCCCTCCTTTTTCGTGTTGGTCCTTCTCTCTGTCCTTGCCTCCTTCTTCGTTTGTCGTGTTCCCGCCATTTCGCGCGAAACGGAGGGTAGGGGAAGGAGTGAACGGGCCAGCTAGGGAATAAAGGAGAGGGGACCGGGCTTTTTCTTTTTTTTCCTCCCCAATTTTTTATATAATTTTTTATAATAATTTTTTTTTATTTTAAATTTTTTAAAAAATTAATCATTAATACTAGTAATTTAAATGTTCCTAATGTCTATATACAATGTAATTTAATGAAAGTTAATTTTATTAGGATTAAAAATTAATCCCTACGCAATTTAATGGATCTAGACTTAGAACTAGGGAGAGCCAAGAACAATTTTCTGCAGGTATGCCTTTCCATAGTGGGCGAACAACTCCCGTTCAAGCCCTTCAGGGACAGCCTTTTAGCAGAAAACCACTCAGCCCTTTAGTTCAGAGCCTAGAGACACCCAAAGACGTCAGGATGGAAACATTTCTAACCTATCCAAGCTGCATTTCTTGGAGAATCCTACCAGGCTGGAGAAGAAGAGAGGTTTAGAAAGCCATAAGAGATTTCTCAAAGCACACACTTTACTTCAAGGGACTCTGCCCAACACATTACACCCTCCTCGCCTTATATAGACGATAAGAGGTCACAAAGACACAAACAGTAACTTGCTACGGTGAAACTGTACGGACTCAACGATCTCGTCTGTCATGAGCATTGTAGCTACAGACTGAATCATCTGAGCTGTATTCTAGGAGATGTGCCTCGTATTTTTATTCAAGAGCTTCAAGGTCTTCAGGTGAAAGGATTTGACTCAGTCTTCGTGATGAGGATGCTTCTTCATGAGCCCAATGTGATGTTTCTTCTTCAGCCCAGTTTGTGTTGTCATCTTCTCGAGTGTCGGCAGGAATGCTTGGCTGAGGCCAGTTCGATGGTTGTGCATAAAAGGATATGCCCATGTTGTGGAACATGGATGAAGGTCCTTGTTCGTAGGGATCCTGGGACAGAGGACCTCCAAAGCGTGCATAAGGGTCCTGGGTGGATTGGACAATATCATATGTTTCTATCATTTCATGCTCTTGGGTCGATGCAGCTTGTCTGTATTGCTCGAGTGCTTCCCTAGCTGCTGGTGCTAGGTTATAATGATCCCACGTAGTGGGTGCATTATTCCAAAGATCTTCAGGAATGGTTTTGTTTTCTTGACACAAGATTCTCTGGAGTTCTCGGTATTCGTTTTCGCAGAATTTAACAGATCTTGGATAAGATTTGTAAATTCGGGCTTCCCTACTGTTCAGATGGGGTTTGTAAGATGTGGTCCCTATTTCCTGTGGATTATTAATAATGACGCCATTATTTGTGAAAAAATGCCATGGACGTCAGAAAAGTAGGATGGTGTGGATCTCAGGATTTGGTGGCATGGTTCTTAGTTCTTTTTCCAAGTCTTGTTTCCAACATGTAGGATGATAGAACCAATTAAGAAAGTCTAAGAGATTTTTATCGCTTTCTCTTTCCACATTTTTTCCGAGTAAGAATATCCTGGTGAGGTTTGCAATGAATCTTCTGGTTGGGATTTCAATAGCTATTAAGTACTTATTGATTAAGTACCATAACAACGTCTTGAGCTGGTCAGAGAAATCATCTTCCTTCCAAATGAGAGGATGAATGAAAAGATAATTCAAATTTAACCCAAAAGAATAGAGAATCGAACCTCCATTGAATCTGAACAGATCTGTGTGACATTGCCACATAAGATTTTCCAGATTTTCAGCAAGATTGTCATTGGATGTGTTGAACAATCTCGGGGATATTTCCAGCTTGACAAGTCTTTGATCTTCTCAATCTTGTATTTTATACCATAATTGAGCATATGGAAGGCAGGTCGCTTGATGTACATGTTGATTTCAGCTGGTGCTTTGGGTCTTGACAAAAAGTCAGCAAGTACATTCTTTTTGCCAGGAATGTGTTTGGTTTCAAAAGAGTATTTCGAAAACCATTCAGCCCATCTAAGCAGCTGAGAATTTGGAATCTGCTTTTGTTTAAACTTGGTCATCTGAGGGAAAGATGCCATGTCTAATTCTACCAGGAAATGATAGCCGATGAGATGAAACTCAAATTTTTCGATTCCATTTTTTACTGCCAAGATTTCTTTAAAAGTGGAGTGGTAATGCATTTCAGCTTAAGAGAACTTTTCACTTTTGTAAGCACAGAGGTGTTTCTTACCATCAATTTCTTCGAATAGGATGGCTGCCAAGTATTCATCACTGGCGTCAGTTTGAAGAATTCTTCTTCCTGTTGATGGTATTTGCAATGGTGGGAGATTTTGCATAATCTCCTTAAGCTCAAGGACTGCTTCAGTCTGGGGTTTTCCCCAAGATGGGGGATTCTTCTTCAGCATTGATTGCAAGGGAATTAAGAGCTTTGCAATATTTGGGACAAAATCCCTGAGATAATTAATTATCCCAAAAAATTGTTGAACTTGTTTGGTGGTGAAGTTGTCTTCTGGAAACTTCAATAATTCTTGAGCAATATGTGGCCATGGGTAGTACGTACCCTTGTTAAGGTGCATACCAAGAAATTCAATTTCTGTCTGGGCGATATTCATCTTTCTTTGTGAAAGCATGATACCGTGTTTCTTCACAATTTCTGCAAATTGCTCAAGGAGTTGACAGTGTGACTGCTCATCAGGACTATAGAGCAGAATGTCGTCAATGTATACGGCTGCAGTTGACAAGATTGGTTGGAAAATACGACACATGGCCTTTTGGAAAAGGGATGGTGCTACCTTTAGGCCAAAAGGAAGAACTTTCCACTAGAAGTGCTGGTTTGGAATACAAAATCCTGTTTTGGATCTGTCTTCAGGGTAGATGCCCAGTTGCCAAAATCCAGCTTTAAGGTCGAATTTAAAATATATATGGGCCTTGGTCAGGCTAGCAAAGAGAGAGTCTCTGGATGGTAGAGGGAATTTATCATCCTGGAGAAAAAGATTGAGAGGCTAATAGTTGATTACCAGTCTCATTTTCCCTTTGTTTTGCTCAACACGTTTATTGACATAAAAAGCTTCACAAGCCCATTGAGAATTGGAGATTTCAATAAGGCCTTGCTGCAATAATTCTGAGCATTCCCTTTGGGCTAAAACCAGATGCTCTGGATTCATTCCCGGATGACTCGCCTTGATCGGATTTATATCTTCATTTTTCTTGAAGGGAAGGCGAACAAAGAACTCTGGATTTTTCCACAAAGGATGGGAACATTTTTGGGCAAATTCTGCATGGGATTCCGAACAGGATTCTAACAGCTTTTGCATGATTTGATCGAGTAGACTCATCTGAATGGAAAAGAGTCTCTGGATATTAACAAACTCAGAGAATTGGTCTTTATATTTAAGACATTTTCTAGGAATGATGCGAAGTTGAGAGATTTGAATCATAATATCCCACCCAATTATCAGATCTTTATTGGGAAGACTTGACCCAAAGATTTTTGTGGTTATGGAACATTGAGGAAAAAACTGAACAGTTATTGGAGTGGTTCTGACGCTTGTGGAGAAGGTATCTCCAGAAGCCGAATTGAAATATCTGATATAAGGAGTCCATAATTCATCGGGAAAACTTTAGTATCTAGAATGGAACAACTTGCTCCAGTATCAATGAGAGTAATAACAGTGATTGGTTTGGCAAACTTTGAGGTGAGAATCTTCACTGGGAAATGAGGACAGTGAGTTTGACTTGTGAAAATGTCAAGATTTGGTTCTAGAGATGTGGGTGAAATGTGAAAAATGTCTTCAGACTCTAGGTCTGATTCATTCTCACTAGAAGTTTGGTACAGTGGAATGGCACAAAGAGTTTGTTCAGATGGTTCTTCATCAGCAGAGAATAAGGATTCAATATCATCATTTTCAAGAGAAATGCCTGTTTCATTCTCAATGAAATGAATTAGATGATTCTGACCTTTTCTCGCTTGAGGACAATTTTTGGCAAAATGTCCTTTCTGGTTGCAGATGTAGCAACGGTTTGATTTCTTGCGGCCTGTGCGATCTTTCTTTTTGCGTAGGTATCTCCATTTCTTCTTTTTTCGAAAATGCTTGGAGCCATGTTTGGATTTGTTCCACCAGAACTTCTTGTAATGTTTTTTTTTTCTGGAATACTTGCCACAAGTACCATCACAGTCTTGTTTGGAGCATTTGATTTTTAGCTTCTGGCGGGAACAAGCTGATTCAAGGCGCTTGTCATCCGTGATGTAGGTACGGACCATCTGGCGTTTCAAGCATAGTTCTTCGAGGCATAGATGGATTTCTTGCTGTATTTCTCCTAAGGGAACATCCTGTACTCTCCTTTGTTTTCCGAAGAAAGATCTTTCAACCATTTGAGATAGTTCTTTAGGAATGGAAGTAAGGAAAACATGCTTCAGATTTGGATCTGCTCTGACTTGATAAAAAAGTTGAAGCATTAGTCGGTAATGCTTGTCAAGATGCTTTTTCTGGAGGGAGCAGCATCTTCTTTCGAAAAATTCTCTCCTTTTTATTTCTATGAGATCAGTGGGTTTTCCCACAAAAACATGATATAAGATGGTGATGGCATGGCTGAAGTTTGGTAACAACAGAAAATGTAGCTGGTCCTGTTTTGAAAGTGATTGCCACCAAAGTTTGAGACTTCCGGTGAACTTTGTAATAAAGTGGTAAAGGACATCATTCATATCATGGTTGGTAATGGACTGGGTATTCAACCAAGTATGAAATTCTTCAAGTCTTTCTAACCATTTGGGATAAGAAATATCATCGATGGTGAAGAATTGTTTGGATGCAATGGATGTAGGTCGAGCAGGATTGCTCGTTTGGCTATATTCTGGGTCAGAATAGTTTGATTCCATTTCATCATCCGGAGAATCGGCCATGAATATTGATGAAGTGACTGGCACAATAGGAAGGGAATCAACAGGGAGGGAGTCAACTGTAGGAATTGAGAAGGATGAAGAGGGTGAAAGAGATACTGAATCTGATTCAATCCGAGAAACTCAAAGAATCATGCCCTTTGGGACTCTTCAATCATATGAAGTAAAAACTCAATGAGAAGGATGAGTCTAGCATAGATTTGGGAGAATTACCAAAAAAGTTCTACACCTATTGCAATTATGCCAATTCAGTTATCAACTTTTTTTTTTTTTCCATTTTAGTCCCAAACATTTTATAATTGTACCAATTTAATCCATTCGGCTAAAATTGATCGGCCGATGCGACGTAGACACTAGTTGTCTGGCGAAAGCCGACATGGCAATTTTTTATTTTATTTTATTTTATTTTTTGAATTTTAAATATTTTTCGAATTTTTGAATTTTGTTTTTCTTTTTTTCACCTTCTCCTTCTAGCGCCGGCTAGAGGTGAGGGTCGGGCCAATGGCGAGGTCAGCCTCGCCATCGCTAGGTGAGGCCCTACCAAATCTGGCAAGGCTGGCCTAGCCATCGCTAGGCGAGGCCCCACAAATCTGGCAAGGCTTAGCCTCGCCCAGCCATGGCAAGAGCCGAGCTCGCCAGCACTGGCAAGGTCAACCCTCGCCATGGCTGGGAGGAGCCAAGCCTAGCCAAATCCAAGGCGAGGGTCGACCTCGCCCAGGGACGATGAGGCTTGCCCTCACCATGGCTGGGCGAGGCCAAGCCTCGCCAAATCGAGCAACAGTGGCCTCGGCGGCCATCAGTGAGATTGACCGTCACCTTGGCCGGGCGAGGCCAAGCCTCGCCAAGTTTAGTGGGGTCTCGCCCAACCAAGGCGAGGGTTGACCTCGTCGGTGGCTGGCGAGGCTCGTTGCCAGTTTTGTGACGGCCTCGATAGATTTGGCTAGTTAAGGGCATTTTTATTCTTTACATTTTCTTATTTTCTTCCTTTATTTTTTTCATTTTCTATTTTTTCCATAAAAATACAAATTAAAAAAAAAAAAAAATACTAAAAATTATAACAAAATGAAAAAATTAAAGCAAAACCCACGCAAGAGCTCCTCCATGGCTGCCACCTTGTCTTCGAAGGGGTGTTGGCCATGCCTAGCAGTGTTGTTAGGCCTTAGTGAGAGTCGTGGCCTCTTCCAACCCTAAGAAAGGGGCCCCTCCCAATTTTAGCGAGGGTATATTGCCCTTGCCTTTAGACGCCCACCAACGATAGGGCAACAGCCACAATGGGGTGAAGGTTGCTCCCCCTTGCATCTTTTTGTTCTTTTTTTTTAGATAAGTTTACTAGAAGTTCTAAAATATATCATGAATGTGCAATTAAGTCCTAAAATTTGTAAAAAATGCATTCAAGTTTTAAAACTTATCAAATAGGTACAATCAAGTCTAAAAGTTAACGCCATCAATTTAATTAACTAAAAATGTTGACATGGCATTTTTATATTAATTTCTCTCTTAGTTGGCATTTTTTATTGTTTTCTTTTTAAATCTTATTTAAATCAGTTTAAAAAACTAAGAAAAGCTAAAATTTAAAAAAAAAAAAAAAATTAAAAAAAAAAAAGGGCAAGGCATGGCCACGCTAGTAGGTGCCACAGCCGCTGCCAACCTTCACTAGCTCCGAGCAAGGCCCCACCAACCCCAAGCGAGGTCAAGTGACCATTGTCGGCTCAAGTGACACCGACCCTTACATGGGGCCGGCGACCCTCGCTAGGCTTGGGTAAGGCTTGCCAGCCGTAGCTTGTTGGCCCTTGGAGATAGCTAGCGAGGCCTCGATCTAGGTACCCACCTATATTTGGGCAACATCAGCTATCACTTGGCATCGACAAGCCTCGCCGGTCCTAGGTAAAGGCTATTGACATTTGCTAGGCCCACACGAGCACTAACATCACCTAGATTTAAGTGCCCGAGCTTGAGCCTGAGCTTAATAAGGGTTGCCAACCCTCGTTTGGGGCTAGCAAGGCTTCACTCGAGATTGGCGAGGACTGACTGCCCTCGCCCAAGGTTGGCAGAGGTCACTAGCCCCTCCAACAATGGGTGGCGACAGCGATGGTGGCGGCCATTAGCATGGCCTCGCCCCATCCTTGTCTTTTTTTTTTTCCAATTTTTTAAAATAAAAATTTAGCCTTTTTTGTTATTCTTTTTTAAATAATATTTAATAAATAATAAATAAATAAAATATACCAATTGGGATAGAGACATTAATTTAAAAATGTCACGTTAGCATTTTTTATTAAATAAATTGACGGTGTTAACTTTAGGACTCGATTGGACTTATTCGACAAATTTTAGAACTTGATTGTATTTTTTATAAGTTTTAGAATTCTATTGTATTTTCGTAACAAATTTTAGCACTTTTTGTGAAAATTATTACTTTTTTTTTTTTTTTAAAGTTGCAACCCCTTTTTCTTTCTGAGTTTTTTTGGGCTGTTGGGGAAGTGGGGGAGAAAAAGTAGAAAAAGAAAAAAATTAAAGAAAATAAGAAAAAGGGTAAATGACAAAAATGTTCTTAACCAGCCAATGAGGTCAGATCATTCTTTGAAACTTACATGCCTACTTCAAAACCTTATTTAAAATAAAGTTTATTTCAAACCCTTAATTGAGAAAATGAATATACTTTAAACTTTTATTTGAGATAGTGTTCACTTTAAGTTCTTATTTAAAAAATTGAGGGCACTTCGATCATTATTTAGAATTTTCCTTAGGCTATAAGTTGTGTTTGAGGTTACGTCCTTCGTATTGAAGAATGCTCTTACTCTTGTTGGCAATTTCATCTGTGGACATAGATCAAACCAATCGAATCACATAGATTTGATGTCTCATTTATTTTCTTATTTTAAGTTAAATCATTTGCTTTTCACAACACCTTCTTTCTAAATCCATACCAATTATTATACTTGTTGATACCTAAATTTTGATTAAACACTTAGATTTAAATTACACAAAAAAGTAGGGATCAACTCGGTCATAACAAAAAAAGGATTTTCACAGCACATGGGCATTAATATTTGTATCAATTAAATTAAATTAAATTTTATTTTATTTTACTGCATTTCGAATTAATAGAAAAAAATTTTAAAAAAAAAAAAAGCCCGCGAGGGCTGGGGGCTGGGGCGAAGCCCCCTTTTTCCTCTTCTCTCTGCGCGCCAGGCCCAGGCCCATCTCATCCAATCCACTCAGCACGGCCCGGCCCGGCTCGGCCTGGCCTCCTTTTCCCCTCTTTTCTTCCTCCTCTGCTGCACGCCACTGAGTACACTGGAAAGCAGAGGCGGAGCAGCGGGGCAAAGAGGAGCAGAGCCGTCGGACGGCGACGGACGTGACGAGTGATGTGACGCCGGTTCGGCCGGGGGCGGAGGCCGGTCGGCGCGCCAAGGACCGGCGGCCAAAGCGCCTCCGCCGACCGGCCTTCTTGGCCTATAAATAGAGGCCAGATCCGAGAGACGAGGGGAGCCCTTCAGAGAAGAGAAACGGTGAGCAAAGCGGGAATTTGGAGAAAGAAAAAAACGCCGCGAGCCGGGTAGGGAACCTTGGCCGAACTGCCCCTGTTTTTCGTTCCCTTTTATGCTCTGTTTTCTTTTTCTTGCCCGACCTACTGAACCAGGGCTCGTGGTCCCGGTTCGCAGGCACTCCGGGCTTGCCGGCGCCGTTCTTCGTCCGCATGGAGCATTCTCTGCTGATTTTTGTCAAGCGTGGGTCCGGTTTTCAGCCTCGTACGCGGCCGCCTCCCATCTGGCGCGCCCTAAATGTTCGACATAATGCTCAAACCAGATCTGAAACTTTACGTCGGAAAATCCGTTCCTGAGTTTTGATCAATCGTTTTCTCGTCGTGTTGCTTCACCTATGGCTGTCCCTGCCCCCTTTCTTTGATCGAGCCGGGCAAGCATGAGAGAAAATAAGAGAGAAGTTAAAAAAGAATCAAAGGAGAGGGTAATGGAAAAAAATAAAAAGAAGAGAGAAGCATAGAATACGACTCCCCCTCTCTTCTGCTTTTACTGCGCGTGCAGCAGAGAGGAGAGTGGGACAAGACAAGAGAGGAGAAGAAAGAGTGAAAAATACATAACAAGGAGAGAGAGAAGATTAAAATGGGGGAAAAAGGTATTTTATATATATTAATATATGTAAAAAGTTTGAAAAATATCTTTAAAATATCTCTTTTTAGTGAAAAGCCTAAAATTAAAAATATCTCTTTTTAGTGAAAAGCCTAAAATTGGTTTTAATTATTTTTTTTTTTTGGTAAAGAAAAATTGATTTTAATTATTTGTCTCTTGAAAATGCATAAAAAAATACTTCAACAATTTCGGAAATTAGGGAAAGGCCTAAAGCGATTTTTGAATGTTTTTAATGCATGAAAAATTCTTTCAAAAAATCATCAAATCTCAAGGTTTAGAGAAAATGAGGTACCATAAAAGCATAAATTGAATAATAAATATAATTAAAGATTCAAATCCTATTTTTCTAGTTACGTAAAAATAAAATATTTTTCATAATATTTATTTGGATTTTTAATAGATTATTTATCAGAATTTGATTAAAAATCAATTAGTGATGACTTTTGAAAATGAAAATAACTCAAAAGTTAAAAATTGGATAATAAGTGACAAATTCGGACTAAATCTAGCTTTGGCCAGTTATTAACCTCCACATGCTCGCAAAACTAGTTGAGCTTAACTTACAAGTGAAAAGCATCTAATCATATTTGGCCACAAGAACTTTTGGAATAATATGGCCAAGAAGATTGTCTAAGTTGATTGTGTTGACCTGGAGGAGTGGTACATAGGGGATGTATCTGACTAGAAAAATAAAGAAGGGTCAAGGATTTGATTAGACAATACTTTTGCTTGTCTCAAAGTGCCATGATGTAAGCTTTGATGTTTTCAAGGTTAAGGGAATTGCACAAAGCAAATTTTCATTAATCAAATTGTTCCGTCATTACAAAGATTCGATGATCTTTTATAGAAATACAAAAGAAGAGCAAGAGTCTAAAGTCAAGTCTAGGAACTATAAGTTACATAGAAACAATGAGCTATAAAATTTTTAAAAAAAAAAAAAATACTTCCAATGCTTCTGCTTGTCCCAAAGTGCCATGATGTAAGTTTCGATGTTTTCAAGGTTCAAGGGAATTGCACAAGGCAATCATTCATTAATCAAATTATTCTGTCATTACAAAGATTCGATGATCTTTTATAGAAATACAAAAGAAGAGCAAGAGTTTAAAGTCAAGTCTAGGAACTATAAGTTACATAGAAACTATGAGCTATTAAACTTTGAAAAAAGAAAAATAATACTTCCAATGCTTATGCTTGTCCCAAAGTGCCATAATGTAAGCTTCGATGTTTTCAAGGTTCAAGGGAATTGTATAAAGCAAATTTTCATTAATCAAATTGTTCTGTCATTACAAAAATTCGATGATCTTTTATAGAAATACAAAAGAAGAGCAAGAGTCTAAAGTCAAGTTTAGGAACTATAAGTTATATAGAAACTATGAGCTATTAGAACTTAAAAAAAAAATACTTCCAATGCTTCCGCTTATCCAAAAGTGCAATGATGTAAGCTTTGATGTTTGGAAAATGACCAAGTCTTTATGACAAAGTCAAAGATGAGACCTTATTGATGAGAGCATTGTCGATCTTGAATAAGTGTAAATCTTCTTGATCGAGTGAGTTGGTCTTTGGGCTGTATCATTCTCCATTAATTTGCTCATCATCATCTCCCGCATCAATGAAGCGATACCCACTCTAATTGACAGCTATCGCCCTGACACCAAACCCTTCCTTCCTAATTCCACCTACCAAAATAACATCAATGAACTTCTCTCATCACTTTCCTCTGCCGCCGATTTCGCCGGCAACAACGGCAGCAGCTGCGGTGGGTTCTCCAACGCCACTGCTGGCGAATACCCACCAGACCAGGCCTATGGGATCTTCCTGCCATGGTAACATTGATGCCCCGACATGCAGCAACTGCGTAGTTACGCAGCCCAAGATATTGGCCGGCGATGCCTCGGAAAAAGAACCTCCGTCATCTGGTACGACGTATGCATGCCGAGGTACTCAAATCAGCCCATTTACTTGGTCATGCAAAACACCCCTGTGAAGGAGCAGGTGAACGGTTGGAACGTCACAGAGGTTCCATCTCGGTTATTTCAACTTTTGAATGAAACCATGGACGTTTTACTATACCAATCACACATGGATATTATTTCTTGCACACAAAAACAAGACTTTTTCTTTTTTCTTTTATTTCCTTTCGAAGTTTGCTAAAAGGGTCCAGACAAAAAAAGATATGTTGTTTCCAACATCAAAACTGATTGTGGGATGGGAATTTGAAAATCAAAGTACTGTAGACTTTTATGATGAAAATGGTTTTTAACATATTTTTTCTTTTTCTTACACTCCATGACAAAATGGAATCGTTGAAAGGAAAAATCTTTCTTTACAAGAAATGACCAAAGCTCTTTTGATTAAAGCAAATATTTTGGTGGATTATAGAAATTGTGATGTTGTAACTAATTTGCTGAATTATTTTATATATATATATTGATAATGGGCTATAGGGAAAAATCAAAATAATGGCTCAAAGTTCTCTTATTTTATCAACTAAGGGTCTAAAGTGGCAATGTCGGTCTTAAATAAGGATATGTCCTCACCGACTGACGGAGGGCATTTTGTCCTTTATATTTTATTATTTTCTCCCATTTTTTTTTCATTTTTGTTTTGTTTTTTTCCATTAATAATACAAACTAAAAGAAGAAAAAAAAAACTAAAACTTATAAGAAAACAATTTCTTTAAAAAAGACCCAGGCAGTCCCTATGGCTGATGGGGTCACCAGTCTTGGCAAGGGCTGCAGCCTCCCCCAACCTTGGGAGAGGGCCTTTTCTTGATTCTGGCGTGGGCAATAGGCCCTCGCCTCTAGATAGTAGGGTCACTTGCCCTTCGGCGACCCCGTTAGCTATGGCCAACGGCCCACCAGTGATGGGGCAATGGCCACAAGCGAAGGAGGGCTAGCAGCCCTCCCCCTTGTACTTTTTTTTTTTTTAATTTTTTTTTTTGTGCAAAAAAAAAAAACAAAAAAAAAAAAAAAAAATGAAGGAAAATAAGCAAAAAAAGTAAATGGTGAAAATGTCCTTAATTGGCCGGCAATGTCATATCCTTCTTTAAAACTAATATGGCCATTTCAAAATCTTATTTAAAATAAGATCCACTTTAGGCTCTTAATTGAGAAAATACAAACATTTTAGGCTCCTATTTGAAATAATGTTCACTTCAAAGTATTTATTTGAAAATTGAAGGTACTTCGAGCCCTTATTTAGAATTTTCCTTAGGCTATAAGTTGTGTTTGAGGTTGGGTCCTTCATATCAAAGGATGACCGTGTCTACCCTTACATTTGTTGGTTTTGGGGTGTGACAATTTTATTCGTGGACATAGGTCAAACCAATCGAATTATGTAAATATGATGTCTCGTTTATTTTCTTATTTTAAGTTAAATCGTTTGTTCTTCGCAACACTTTCTTTCTAGATCCGTCTTGGTCCAGGATACCATTCCTTGTACTCACTTGACCAAATGTTTATTTAGCGATCCCATAAAAGTCCACGTGGGATATCGACTGTCCCAGCTTGTAACTAGTTGGGTCGAACTTACAGGTGAAGGGCACCATCATATTCGGCCACGAGAACTTTCCGAGAAATACCCAAGAAGATTGTCCAAGTTGATGCTGTTGACCTTGAGGAGTGGTACTTAGGGGAGGTACTTGAGTAGAAAAATAATGTAAGATCAAGAATTTGATTAGATAAATCAAAAGTTGACTTTTATACAAGCTTATAATGACTAAAAAGAAGAACGAACAGAAGCCAAATGTAATATACACATCGCAACATGAGCTCTACCTTCACCATCTCGCTCCCTCTTCTCTTCTCCATCAATTTGTTCATCGGCATCTCTCACATCAGTGAAGCGGCACCTGTTTGGGTCGACAACTATTGCCCTGACACCAAACCCTTCCTTCCTAATTCTACCTACCAAAATAACCTCAATGAACTCCTCTCATCACTTTCCTCCGCTGCCGATTCCGCCGGCAACAGCGGCAGCAGCAGTGGCGGGTTCTCCAATGCCACCGCTGGCAAATACCCACCAGACCAGACCTACGGGATCTTCCTCTGCCGTGGTGACATCGACGCCCCGACATGCAGCAAATGCGTAGCCACCGCAGCCCAAGACATTGGCTGGCGATGCCCCGGCAAAAGAATCTCCATCATCTGGTACGACATATGCATGCTAAGGTACTCGGATCAGCCCATTTACTCGGTCATGCAAACAGATCCTTTTAAGAGGCTCGAAAGCGGTTGGAACGTCACAGAGGACCCATCTCGGTTCTTTCAACTCCTGAATGAAACCATGGACGATGTACTGCGGACGGCCCCGAGCAGTGGATCGGGGAAGCAAATGGCTGCTGCAAAGGCTGAGCTCGTGGGCTCGCAACGGCTGTACACGTTCGCGGAGTGCACGCCCGACTTGACCGCATCGGACTGCGGCACATGCCTTCGGTCGGCGATAGCACGTCTCCCTCCGGAAACGACAGGAGGAAACGTATTGACACCGAGCTGCAACGTGAGGTTTGAGATGTACTCCTTTTACAACCTCGACTCGGTGACTGTGGTGACGGTGGCAGCGCCACCACCGGTCCGGGATCTTTCTGCTCCTGTTCAGGTGACTGAACCTAAAGGTACCTTGTTTTGTTTTCTTTCGCTTTTTTATTATTATTTCCCGTTTTGTCAAGCAACATTAGACTTTTTTTTTTTGTCGAACAGCAATATTAGAAATTAAATAGCTGTTTTTCTTGGGAATAAGCCAAATTTCTTATACAAGTGGTGTTTGATCATTGGAAAGTGAATGCGTACTGCAGCTGAGTTTCCGCGATAATACAAATCTCGACGAATGTAATCATAGCCATACAACGTGTAAATCTTCTCACGATGTTGAGGGGACCCCGAGGGACTGGCAAGGGGATTCCACTTTTGACTTGCAAAAGCCCTTTTTCAAGTGGTTTTTGAACTCATTCTAAATAGAACGGAGGGGAAATTAGAACTCATTAGTAAAGTAATTTACAAAGTAATTCTTTGGACTCACATTTGATACTTACACGTGATCTACTTATTTAGATACTTATATTATAATATTTACTAAATAAATGTTGTAAGTTTTTTTCTGTAAATATATACTGCTTGAATTTATTCTGTTAAATCAAACTATTTACGAGTCCAGTTATCATAAAACTTGCAAATCGTTTCTATGTTGTAAACCAATTCTACCCAGCAATAAATCAATTTGTCTTTGATTATTATCCATTTGATGCATTCATATTGGACTTAGAAGGATATAAATCAATGTATCTTTATTCAGAACCAAAGAAACACTTCTCTCCCTTGGAAAATATCTGCAAAACATACGAAAGTTATCACCACAACTGAAAGTATGATCCTCCATATGCAGGAAGAAGCAATAAATCCACATTGATAATCACTGCCATTGCAGTTCCCGTTGGCGTACTTGTAGTGTTTCTCTATCTTGCTTCTTGTTTCGTTCGGAGGAAAGGGACCACGACCCATGACCTCGTCCAAGAAGAAGCCGGTAGTTGACTAAGTTCTTGTTGAAAACATTGTGTCCGCGGCCTGGAAAAGTTATGTGCCTTCATTGAAATGACCAGTCTCGTGTTGTTTCGTCATGTAGGCATGAATAAAACTACAAACGAGGAACCCTTGCAATATGATTTAGCTACAATACAAGCTGTTACAAACAATTTCTCTCATCAAAACAAGTTGGGTGAAGGTGGATTCGGTGAAGTTTTTCAGGTATTATTAGTTTTGATATATCATGAACTGCTTATGTTTAGTTAAAAGACTATTGTCAAAAGAAAATATTTGAAAACAACTGAAACAATCATTTTAGGGGAGGCTTCCTAATGGACAAGATATAGCAGTGAAGAGGTTATCTCGGAGCTCAAGACAAGGTGCTGAAGAATTTAAGAATGAAATTACGGTTGTAGCAAAGCTTCAACATCGAAACCTTGTGAGGCTACTCGGATATTGTTTGGAGGGAGAAGAAAAGCTACTTGTTTATGAATTTGTGCCTAACAAAAGTTTGGACTACTTTTTGTATGGTAAGTTTAAGTTGAGTATGCAACTGTCTTCTCTAATATGTCGTCCTCTTACTCATTATACGATGAAATTGCATTTGAAAATAGGTATATGATCTTAGCAAGCTAGATCAATTACTAAATTACAAGATGGCTCTCTAATTGTGTAGATCTTGAGAAAAGTATGCAATTGGATTGGTTAAAACGTTATAGGATAGCATGTGGAATAGCTCGAGGAATGCACTATCTACATGAAGATTCCCGACTTCGGATTATTCATCGTGACCTGAAAGCAAGCAATATCTTGTTAGACAATGACTGGAACCCAAAGATTTCAGATTTTGGCACGGCTAGGATCTTTGGAGTTGATCAAACTCATGCAAGCACTAATAAAATTGCAGGGACTCTGTAAGTTTCAAATTCTCGTTACATTGGCTGATCATTTGGTCATGTCAAGAGATGTGCTCTTGTTAGAGCACACTTAGATTAAATTGTTGTATCCTCTATTTTAGGCACTTGTGTGTTGCAATCAATGTGGCTTTTCATTTGTAGGGGTTATATGCCTCCGGAGTATGTAAGGAATGGGAAATTCTCTGTTAAATCTGATGTCTATAGTTTCGGCGTCCTACTTCTAGAGATCATCGCTGGAAAGAAGAATGATCATGTTTGCCAATCAGATGGGGGCAAAGATCTAGCTAGCTATGTAAGTTGCCTATACTATTGTCACTAACTAGATTATCGATGCAAATGTCACACTGCACTCTTTGATATTTCGACTAAGTCAGGCTGAACTTTGGTATAGGAAGTACATGTACACTTTGCCCCCTCCAAACTAACATGACTTCAGCATGGCGAATATGGTTAACATAACTTGTGTAATACTAATTATATGTTCCATTGAATTAATGCTACAATTTACCAAGGGTGTTTTCTTTCCAATGGATTGTAAACAGGCATGGAGAAACTGGAGAGACGAGACACCATTGGAAGTTCTGGATCCGGCCATCCTAGACTTGCGTTCAAGAGATGAAGTGTTGAGGTGCCTACACATCAGCTTACTTTGTGTTCAGGAAGATACGGTTGATAGACCCACCATGGCGACAGTGCTTCACATGCTCAACAGCAAGCCTGTCACTATGCCGCAACCTCAACGTCCGGCCTTCTTCCCTCAAAGCACAGACCAATCCATTAGTAGATCAACACAGCAATCAGTCAACGGAGTGACAATTACAGAATCATACCCCCGATGATACAAGTAATTGTTTTATGTGATAGCTTTGCAGGCCTTGATATAATTGGCCTTCCGTGGATACCATTAGTGAACAATGAGCAACGTCTGTTTACTGGAGATCCTATGTATGACTTCCATTTCTCAACTTTGTGCTTTCATCGTTAAGTCAGCGGTCCGTTTAGCTGCTCAATTGCCGCTTAGCCCAGTGCTCATGATGATGCACTATAGAACCTTCAATATGCCAAGGGACCAAGCATGGCATGGGTAGCGGCATAGGAATTGACTTGGTGTCAGCAACTGATAGAGCCTAACTCAGAGTTGGCAAAGGTTTTCCAAGTCAATGCTTTAGCTATAACTATCCTAAGGCAGCAAAAATTCTGCAACCTACAAGAATGGTGTTACGACTGCCCCGCCATTCACATTATCAAATCAAAATCCTTTTCAAATAAACAAAAAAACGTTATTACTAAGGCTCCATTTATTTCGTGGAAAATGAATAATTTAGAAAATATTTTCTTAAAAATGATCACTTGTATTGATTACAAAAATGGATAAGCAAAAATTGCTTTCATAATCTACGAAATTATATTGGCAATTTTCATTTATTTCAAACGATACCAGCAATCATTTTCAGTAAAATGGTTTTCGAATCATTCACTTTTCATAAGACAAACGGAGCCTAATAGAAGGAAAAAGTGCAAAAAGGTCATAAACCCATTGCATTTGTATTAATTCAGTTTTAAACCTTTCAATTTGACCAACTTAATCCTAAAACCTTTTGGTATTAGCATCAATTCAATTAATTTGGCTAATTTTGGATAGGCGGTGCCAATGTAGATGCCAATCGGTGGCCGAATGATAATATGGCAATTTTTAAATTATTTTTCGATTTTCTTTTAAAAAAATTATTTTCTTTTTCTTTTTTTTCCTTTTTTTTTTTTTTTTTTTTCCTTCTTTTTCCTCCTTGGACTTTTCTCACAGTGGCCGGCGAGGGTTATGGCCCTTACCTAGCCTTGCGTAAGGCCATGGGCAAGATCTAGGCAAAGCCACACTGCCCGCGGTCCTAAACGAGGCCAGGCAAGGGTCGTGACCTTTGTTGACGGTTGGTGAAGGCTTTGCAGCCCTCAACTCCACTGCAAAGAAAGTCCAAGGAGGAAGAATAAGGAAAAAAAAAAAGGAAAAAAAAAAGGAGAAAAAAAGAAAAACTAATAAAAAATCGAAAAAATTTAAAAAAAATTTAAAAATTGCCATGTTAACATTCGATCACCAACCAACGTCCACGTCAGAACTAACTAACTAAAATTAGCCAGATGAACTGAACTGGTATCAATGTGAAAATGTTTATGATTAAATTGATCTAATGATCTGACCAAAAAAAAAAAATTGATCTAATGAAAGATTTAGGACTGGATTAGCACAAATGAAATAGATTTATAACTTTTTTGGTTTTTTCCCCTAATAGAACATTATTTAAATTAGTTTCTTTTTTCACCTTTTGGCTAAAAACGGGACTCTAAGCCCAAACAATTACTTATATGACATAATCTTGGCCCAAATATGCCTACATGGTCATTTGATTACGAAGGCATGCAATTTAAATGTGGATTGCTAGCTTCGAGTGGCCTAAATAAAACAGGAGGAGCAAAAACTGTGTTGTTTCCGCATAAAATAAAGATGAATGGGAAGCTCGGTTAGCTATTCGTCTTTCAGTGACATGGCTTAACTATGAATTGTTTTATAATTCTAAAAGATCACAATAAATTTATTATCGAAAACTTGTAATAGTCTGAGTAGCTTCTTAATTTCCCTTCAATAAAGTGAAGATTGTTTAAGTTGTAAGAAAGTTTGTTGGTAGCAAATGGTTGTTATCGTTGCTTATAGATCCGAGTACCACCAAAGCCTTGGTGACATGGACAAAACAAGCATGTCGTTACATGTCACAAATTATTGCAAGGAAACATAGGACGCAACTTTTGTCATTCCATGTGAAAAATTATTGAATGAAATCTATGTAGGACGAGATTATTGTGAGTACATGATAGTGTCACAAGGAAAATTCTGTGTTTTTAAAAATTAGTTAGAGCGATACGTGAGTTAAAAGCACGAAAGAGATTCGCCTTACTTATCACCGAGTGCAAGTAATATCTTGCTTGTGCTACCCATTCTGGCTTTAGCTCGCATCTTATATGACTTATGGGATTAGACACTAATTCACAAGAAAAGAGAAAAGGAGTGGGCTGTAGTCCATCTATTTTATAAAGCTTTGTTGAAACAGACCTATTCACCTTACCGATATTGCATAGTGCGAGGATCCAATTGCAACATGGTATACTGCCTTTTGCGATATTAGAAGTTTGAGCCATGTTGTTGATGAATCTCTTACCAGTTCTCTCCCACCGTTTTTCTCTCTCCCTCCTTCGCTCCCTTCAAGCTTCTCCTCTCCTCTCCTCCAAAACCAGTGAGCACGAGCATGGAGCGTCTTCTCTTCCTCCACCCTTCTCTGGTTCTTCTTCTCTTTTCTTCTTTAGTGAAACTCTCTGTCGCTCTTCCTCTTCCTCAATGGCCAAAGTTTGCTCTCCTTCCTACTCTTTCTGGTTCTCTCGTCCCTCTCGAAAATGAGCCCGCCGTTGTCATGCCTTCCTCGCCCCTCTCATTGAACGTCCAGCACGCTCTTCCCCATCGGAATCTTGCTGTTGGGCGTCCTTATCCCTCACGCCAGGCCAGCAATTCTAGAAGGTGCCTAGATTAGCTCTCGTCACTCGCGGTTTCGTTCACGGGCACTCTCACAGAGGCAGTTCACCGGCGCTTTCTTCTTCAGGCTTGGTCACCGCGTCTCCCTTGTCCCTCTCGCTGGACTTGCATAAAAGAAAGCTGATGGATTTAAGGCTGGGCTTTTGCTTCCCTTTTTTAATCTCTAGTGGGCTTTGAAAACGTGGAAGAAATGGACTGGAAAAGGGATAAAGAGAGGAAAAATTGTTTAAAAACTTCTAAACCTATTGTATTTTTGTTAATTCAGTTTTAAACTTTTCAATTTTGTCAATTGAGTTCTAAACCTTTATACCTTCTATCAATTAAGTCCGTTCGGCCAATTTTAGTCTGAAATTGCTAACATGGATGGCTGGCGTTGACATGATAATTTTAATAACATTTTATTAATTTTTTTGAATATTTTATGTTTTTTTTCCTTTTCTTTGTTTTTTATTTTAATTTTCTTTTAAGGTTTGGCAAGAAGGCCGGTGAGGCGAGGGCCGACGACCCTCGCTAGCCAAAGGCAAGGGCGTTGTGGCCCTTGCTGGCGAAAGGGAGGGCACACGAGCCCTCACCCAACACGAGTGAGAGCTGTGATGCCCTCGCCTAGGGCTGGCAAGGGTCAGTTAGCTACTCTCACCGATCTTTTCTTCAAACCCTAAAAAAATAATGAAAAAAGAAAAAACCTTAAAAAAATTCAAAAAATTATTAAAATATCATTAAATATGGTTTAAAATTATCACATTAGCATCAACCATCCACGTCAGTAATTTCTAACTGAATTCTTGATCTTACATTATTTTTCTATTCAAGCCCCTCCCTTTAGTGCCGATGATTAGGGTCAACGGAGTCAACTTGGACAATCTTCTTAGCCGTATTTCTCTTAAAGTTCTTGTGGCCAAATATGACGGGTGCTTTTCACACGCAAGTTCATCTCAACTAGTCACGAGCTGATACAGTTGATATCATACGTCGACTTTTATAAGACCATTGCAAGATAAACATTTGGTCAAGTGCGTCGACAAAAATTTAGGTGCCAACAATCATTCTGTCTGCTCACTTCACCAAATGTTTTTTTTTTTTTTTTTTTTGGTGACTTAGGGAACCCTATAAGCCGACAGCCGGCGAGCAAACCCTGGGGGAGCGACTACATGATCCACCATCACAGTACTCTAAGTAAGAATCCCTAACGATGCATCTGGGATTCGAACTTCTCCTCTTCGTGAGGGGTAGAGAGCACAAGCCAGCTGCGCCGCTGTGGGTGGTGGTCTCACTTGACCAAATGTTTATCTTGCGGTAGTCCCATAAAATTCGACGTATGATATCAACTATATCAGCTCGTGACTAGTTGAGATGAACTTGCGTGTGAAAAGCACCCGTCATATTTGGCCACAAGAACTTTGAGAGAAATACGGCTAAGAAGATTGTCCAAGTTGACTCGGTTGGCCCTGAGCATCGCTACTAAAGGGAGGGGCTTGAATAGAAAAATAATGTAAGATCAAGAATTCGATTAGACAAATCAAAAGTTCGTGGACTTGATTGAAAGAAAGAAACAAATTTAAGGACCAAAAGTGGACTTTTATACTAGGTTATCATTACTAAAGAGATAGACTACAAGGAAATCTCGAGAACCAATGAATACCAGAGGTAATTTACCCATCACAACATGAACTCTTCCTTCACCATCTCCCTCCCTCTACTCTTCTCCATCAACTTGCTCATTCGCATCTTGTTGTTTTAATCTACTACCCTGGTCTGTGAATTACTATGCGCTTAGAAAAGGACCGTAATGGCCGGGAACTACTTTGCAATGAAGTGATTCTATGTCTCTCAGAGCAGGGTGTCCGAGACCTGCAAACGTCTATTCAATCATTACATGCTAATTGCTGCCTGCTGGGTAATTAACAAAAAAAATTTGTGTAGTAGTTTTTTTGTTATGATTTTTTCCCCAAACTGAACAAATTAGTTCACGTCCTTAGCTCAATTGACATGGCAAGCATGTCCATTGGCATTGGAAGTGACAATCCTACAACTTGTCCAATACAAATCACCTCGGAAAAGTGTCAGAAAAGTCATAAATTTATTGTATTAATATCAATTTAGTCATAAACCTTTTAATGGTACGAATTCAATCTTAAATATTTTGACTTAAAGCTAATTCAGTCATTTTAGCTAATTTTGATCAAATAATGCCTACATGCACACCGGCTAGCCAACACGACACAACCAACATTAATGTAGATATTTTTTAATGATATTTTAATAATTTATGATTTTTTTTTCTATTTTTACTTTTATCTTTTTTTTTGTTTATTTCTTTTATTTTCTCTCTTTTTTTCCTCATCTTTCCTCTAGTGGCTAGCACGGCCATGGCCAACGAGAGTTGGCCTCGCTTGAGCAAGAGTGGTCCTCACCAACACAGGTGGGCGTAAATATTATTCACTTGTGTCCTCCCGAGAGTATTTGTTATTGGATTTAATCTTGATTTTGGGAAGTGTAAAGGTGTAAGCAATGCTTGTATATTGATAATGGGATCTATCTGCTTTGAGTAGAATCTGTACGTGCTTCATTGTAATTGCTCACACAATTACTAATGGATTCTAGCATCTTGGTGGCTATTAATTTGGGAGCGCGGACTTAGATTTGATCTAAGTCAAATCACCATAAAGATCTACGTCCATTATTTTCTACCTCTTTACTTATTTTATTATTTACATGATAGAAGTAGTTTTCACTTGATCTTATCAATCTAGTTTTGCATCTATCAAACTGTTCCTACATCTATCAAACTCATTCTTTTTCTCTCACTAATACCCTAGTTTTACATCTATTTCTAAATACATAACAAACGTTCTTAGGTCATAATACATTCTTTTTCTTTTCCCTCACTAGCATTCGAACAACATATTAACTCAATCCCTTTAAATTGCTTCCGTTCTTCTCTCTCATAATTATTTAGATCCTTTCTTTCCTATTGAATTACTCCTACCAAAGTGAGATTATTCCCTCTAAGAAATACTCTTCCCTTTGCAGTTCAAGGTGAAAATAAGCAAGTCCCAACAAGCCACGAATTTAAATTATGGGAATTGCTATTAATAATTCGTGAAAACGAGAAAATCACATCAAAAAAAAAAAAAAAAAAAAAAAAAAAAAAAAAAAACTGGGAACATACACCACACAATCAAACCCTGGACAAGCAACTTCTTTTTGGATGTAATGAACACACCGATGCGCCATCTCGAAGAAAAGTCGACGGGAAAAGGAATTGGCGTTATTCAAGTTTGTGACGGAAGATGCAGAGTTGTGTCCGAATGATATCTTTGCCCTGGAGCAAGAGATGATGCTGGTAGTGGGATGTGACTACTACCCGCACATGGCAACAATGATTACGATTTCTCGTCACGTCCTTTTCCAAGCCGGACGAATTAGTTCACACCATTAACTTGATCGACGTTGCCAGTATTTCCATTGGAATTGGGAGGGGATTATCGTTCCAAGTTCTCCCGCAATTACTTCGTACAAATCACTTAGACAACGCCTAAACGCGTCACGTGATGCGATAGTCAAGGCAGTTGGTGCGGAATTATCAACATTAACATCGGAACCATTACTGCAGGTTATGTTATCATTGGCGGCTAACCACCCAAATCTTGACCGAGTGCATAACCTGAGATAATTATCGGTCCAAGTTCTCCTGCAATTACTTCTTACACATTATTGAATCCCCAAAAACAAATTCACTCCAGGTCTAAAAAATTTCCATCCTTTTCTAGGTTCTACATTTTTTTTTTTCCATATTTATTAGAAATAGAAATTGTCTTTTCATATTATAAATTCTCATCCTCGTGGGTTGTTCCAGAAAGAACCTTTCTGCAACTCTCCAAAAATATTCCAATTGTTTTGAACTTTTTATTTTTGAAATGGAATATTCATAGAATCCTTATGAATATGATCAAATCTTATTCCATTGGTATTTACATGAGGTTCCCTTTACTTATTCTTAAGCAAGCCCTCAAGAGGGCTTAGATGATCCACTCTTTTTAGTCTTTATGGGCTTGGGGCTCTTGATGTGGATGGGTTGGCAATTGCGTCGCGTGATGCACTAATCAAGCAAGCTGATGCGAAATAATCAACGTTAACATCGGAGACATTACTGCAGGTTATGATAGAATGCATCGGCCGCTAACCCATCCAAATCTTGACCAAGTCAAGTGACAATGAATACAAAACGAAAGAGTTGGCTTAACCCAACTCTGTGCCACTCCTTTCGATCCTGATAATTTTCCTCCCATTTCTACGATTTTCTTTTTTGAACGACGAAAAAGTTCATTTTAATTATGCCAACCTCACGGTTTTTACTCTAAAAATTACTGAATTTATTAAGCCGCATTCATATTATCAGTTTATTAAATGATATGTCGAGCCATTATTGACTTTTAAATATGACCCAATTACGTCAAGGATCACCGAAAATGTAAACTAAATTTATTAAATCTAGCTACTTGGTTTAAGGTTTTTAAATTGTCAACATCTACTACTTCTCTCTTCTAATCCACTTGCAAGTGAATTCCACTACACAAACAAGAACCATAAGCTCTGCAATATAGCCTGACAATCGCCGACTCTGCATCAAGCAAAACCATCCAAAGCACCAAAAACACCAAACCCTAAGATGACTCACTCATCATCCACTCTTTATTTTCTCATTTTTCTGGCTGTTCTGATCCGAGCCTCCGCACATCATGCAGAATTCTGTAACTACACCAGGAACTTCACGTCGAACAGCGCCTATGTGAAGAACCGCAACACCATCCTCAGCTCGCTCTCTGAAAACGTGGCTGCACATGATGGGTTCTGGAACACGAGCACGGGCCAGAACCCAGACACCATCTACGCTCTTGCTTTC